>CM042693.1:241484439-241684439 GCA_023614405.1 Avena insularis | reverse complement strand
AAGAATAGAGGAATAAGTTCTGGAATGTCATATTCGTCACGGCTCCCTTCGATGTTGCCTCTACTTAAAGCGCCCACACAGCAGGGTCAAGCAGCCGACTAGGTCGATGCAAACGTTTTGGTCACCACATTGATGCGACGACAACTGATGTAGACGCATCTGGTTCAGGTAAGGCCCGTCATACAATCGGTGTAGGTGTAGTAAACTCTTTAGTTGTAGAGTTGGTGCTCAGTGCTGTTACAGGCGTAACATACCCTTTTGATGATCGCCACTCCCATCTGGAGATCTCGTGCACGCTCTAAAATGCAAGATCTTTATCCGTTGGTCATCAAGTACATGTTGTGGGCTTCGATCGGAGAATGAGGCACAGATCTCATGTGAATATGGCGTGTTATACCTATCTGCAAGAAGACACGACTGCTCATGTATTGGTACAAGGGAGTACTACGCTGTTGTTAGTCACCACGGCTCCTGCATGATGATTTATGTTTCTTGTTACACAATGATCACAATAGTAGATCATAATTGAATAGTTGTTAATTTTTTTCTTCTATTTTCCAATCAATAAGTCAATTATTCATTCATTCACTTCCACAGTTGAACCTGCATACATCATATCCTTATTCTGAGTTACTTTTGCACCGAAAATTACCTCGAGCAGAACCAACTGTGAATGGGAGCTCTGTCAAAAGCTTGCTTCGTCGAATGATTGTTATCAATAAGTGAGATCTCTCAATAAGTGGACCCTTGAAGTCGTTTTTTCTGAACTTTCTATTGAAGAAATCAAGAAATATATTTTCAAAGGAGCATTTCCATTTTTGTGCAAAACTGAAACTCCATTTGGTTGAACCCTCTCTGTCCTTCTATTTATGTTTGTTAGACCTTCTTGAGATTCTACTGATGAATTCTAGTTGTTTTCTAAGGATACAGATCAAGAACGTCTAGACCACGACACCATGAAGCTGCAAAGCTTTGTCAAGGAGATGTCATTTGTGATCTCTGAGAAGAGAAAGGTGCCCTCACGGACAAAATCAGCCCAGGCAGGCATCGTGAAATCCCTCTGTCAGCCTTACATGGCCTGAAATGAAGCTTCTGCTGGGTTCACCTATGTAGGCAGATATTTGGAGTCCTGAACCTGTGTACCTATTTCCTATGAGACACTGAGATGGACCGTCGTGCGTGCCATTTCTAGGAATTGTTTCTGGGTTCTCTGGCTTTGCATAGTGACGTCAAGTCTAGCACACTAGCCTGACTCCTGGAGATCCTCGACCATTGGATCAAACAATAAAAATCACAGCGATTCTCAAGGACAGTTCTTATCAGACGCTGCGATAACCCCACCCAGTAAAAGGCTCAACACTGGGAGTAAGCACCGTTACATCATTAGAAACTCGGTGCCATCCTCAAATTGATAGGGGGGAATCGGTAACATGCAAACCATTCATTCTTGACAACACTGGGAGTGCTTGCAGTATACAGCTACATGGAAAACTGAAGATAGCAACTACTCCCTCTGTTGCACACTATTCTTGTCGTGATTATAGTTCACATTTGGACTAAAACCACAACAAGATTTATGGAACGGATCAGTATATCACAGCTAGTATGTAATAGCAAGAGAAACAGGTTTACAGCTACAACACAAGAGTAAGGAGGAACCCGTAATTAAGTTTCTGCCAATCAATCAAGCTTACATAACAACACATGAAAGAACAAAATTACTGTTATATGTTGATCCAAATTCTACAAAGTATAGGCCAACTTCGAAGTGGAGCGAGGCCCGTCGCCGGAGGCTTGGGCCGAGTTGGGATGAGTTACATCTGTGAAATCCCCGGCGTTTGTAAACACTCTTCGATATAGTGAAGTTTCGCTGGCTGGCGCCCGTGGTTTTTTCCTCTCTTTGTTGAAGAGGTTTTTCCACGTTAAATCTGTGTCCCCTTGCTGTGTTTTTCGTTTTCGTTCTTCGTTATCTTCTTGTCGCAATTGTAACGATTACAAGTTTAATTAAGCTAACTGCAAATTGACTGCACCGTTGATAATTGATTGAGCTTCTTTATGGTCAGTTGCTAAAATTGATAATTTTATCCATTTCTCTTGTATAATTTTGGTATATTTATTTTATAGTAAGATAAATGCAGTTCATCCCATGGTTAGAGGATTCATAGTAGGAATTATCACCAACACTGTAAATAGGAAAACAGGAAGGCAGCCTGGGGAATTAGATCCATTTATGAGGGACACGGTCTCATACTTTTGTGCATTTAGTGTTTGCATTGTGTTGCTTCTATCACATAAGTTGGATCATACTTGAAATCAAATCTGTGAAGATTTCTTTGGCATTTTCAAATATTGATGTATAGTATACATATGGTTATATTCTTTTTAAGTAATTCAGTATATAAACCTGTTGATTTGTTCTGCAGTTTTATCATGGATCCCAACATGAAGCAGCTTCAAGAGGCTCTGATTGACATAGAAAGCATTACGAGCAACTTCTCGGCAAGGCATCAGGTTTGCATATGCTTTGCCTTATTCATGTTAGAAGTTTCAATATTGATCTGTTTTGATTTGGTCTTACAGATGATCAGCAAGTGGAGAATGATAGGATGAGGAATGCTAACAGGGAGGCTCTGACGGCCCTCCGGAAAAGAGCCAGGACAACTAAAACTAGTGTGCCATCTCCATTTGAGATCATAATGAAAGAGATGGAAGGAACCTCTGGCAAACAGCTAGTAAAGGAGATATGCTCAACTTGTGGAAACCACAGACCCAAAGAACATACCTGGCTAACATTTCCAGGGTCTGATATTTTTGCTCGTGTTCCATTTCATGTAGCGCACACAGTTCTGTATAAAGGTACCTTCTTGGATCTTGATCCACGCAACCAAATACATTTGAATTTACTACTGAAGTGGGTTCAATATATATTTGGGGCAATGACCCTACCATCCATTTCAATATTCATGAGGACTGTGCTTTAAATTTTGTTCACATGTATTGTTTAATCACTGCTAGTTTGGAATAGTTTATTGTATTTTGCTGAGTTACATTTTTCACCAAAAATCATCTCGAGCACAAGTAAGTGTGAATGTGGGTTTCGATAACCTCAACATATGAAGTACTGATCTCAGTCCCTGTCCGTGTTCTTAACTTGCATTTTCTTGCGCCTCGCTTGATTTCATGTAACATGGCTCTCAAAAGCTTGATGAGTAGAATAATTATTATCAATACATGGACCCTTGAAATAATTTTTTCTACACTTGTTTTTGTATAAGTATAAACAAAAATTCTCGAAAAATGAATCAAAAATATGTTTTCGAAGGACCCTGTCCATGTTTGTGCAAAACTGAAACTATTTGGTTGAACCCACTGTATAAGCTTGTCAACCCTTCTTGAGATTATAGTGATGATTGTACTCCACTAATGATGCAGATCAAGAACGTCTAGACTACGGCACCATGAAGCTGCAAAGCTTTGTCAAGGAGAAATCATTTGTGATCTCTGAGAAAGGTGCCCTTACGGACATAATCAGCCCGGGCATTGTGAAATCCCTTGTCAGCCTTACAGATAAACCTAAGTAGGGACATGCGACAACGGGCTTCTCTTCTCGGTTTTGTTGTGCTGTGAGACTGCTACGGACGAGAAGAGTAGGCAAGGTTTTATTAGCCCTTGTTATCACTAGGCTTGTCGGCAGATTGGAGTCCTGAACCTGTACCTATATAATACAGTATCAGACTCCAGGTAGTTAGCAAATTCCATGTGCAAAATTGCAAGTTGTATTAAGATGGGAATGTGATGTTTTCTGTACTAGTCCTGAACTAAACATTTTTCCCGTATTCCATATAAGGTTCAAGTAGCTTACTCAGCGCTTGCATTTTGCTAGTGCGTTTCTTGATTTTCGCCGTTTCTGGGAATTGTTTCTGTTTTTTTTTTTCTTATATGCAGAAGTTTCACACAAAAGTTTAGCACACTAACTTCACATCAGGCGATTCTCAACCGTTGGATAAAGGAAAAAGCAAAACGATCCTCTAGGACAGTTCAGATCAGACGCACGGTAACCCAATAAAAAGGCTCAACTACATCCAAAAGCTTAGCAGAAATCATCGTTACATCATTAGAAAATCCCATTCCCATATGAATACAACCCACTATTACTACAAAATCCCATTCCCATATGAATACAACCCACTATTACTACGACCTACTCCACATGCATAAAATGGAATTAGAAACAAAATTAAGCTCTTGACAACCAGGTGGTTTGGGATACCCATATCCCAAAAAAGTATCCTCTGAACCAAATACACCCAAAGGAGTTAACTAAGCTCTACGAAACAAACTTAGAAAATAGGCACCAGCCTCAAATTGATACGTCAACAATCTGTAACATACAGACCATCCATTGATGAAAACAGGTTCTTCAGAGTAAAATACCCCCATAGAAGTGGGGAACAAAATCCCAAGGACAAGATACCAGATAATAATAACGAGGATCAGGGAAGATTTCATACTACAATAAAATGGCACAGTAGACTACTCCAAGCGATTGTTCTAGGATGAAAACAAGTTGTTCATAAACCAAGTGGAAATTGTACTGTATTTCCATTAATTAATCTCCATGCCATACTGATTGTTCAAAGAATTACATAACGAGGAACCCAGAATTAAAGTTCCTGCCCATGCAACACATGAAAGAATAATCAGTGTCGTCGACCACTACTACACCAGCCAACGACTAAATCAAGCTACTATAACTCAGAGTCACTGATTCCAGTACACCTAATCAGCTGAACAGATTGACGAAGCCAGGGTACTGCTGGCCGGCGGAAGCAGAGGGCTCGTTGAACCACCGGTGCTGGAGCGCTTCTGTCGCCGTGAGCCTCTCGTCAGGGTTGAAGGCAAGCAGGCCGAGCAGGACCTCGCGCCCGGCTTCCGAAAGCTCATCGAAGAACTCCAGGCCGTCCAGCTTCCCCGTAGAGATGATCTGGTCTCGCAGCTTGGACATCTCGGCGGCCATGTCCTCCTCTGTCTTCCCCACGAACAGGGTCTCGCCCGCCAGGATCTCGGCCATCACGCACCCAAGGGCCCACATGTCCACGGCCTGGCTGTAGTACAGGTTGCCCGCGAACTGCTCCGGCGAGGTGTAGATCATCGTGCCGACACGGCACTCCTCGTAGGACACACCGGCCGGCTTCTGCCTCGTCGCCGAGCCGAAGTCGCAAACTTTGAGCGCTCCGAACATGCTGACCAGGACGTTCTCCGGCTTGATGTCCCGATGAACGATGCCTGCTCCGTGAATTTTCTTCGCCGCGTCGAGGAGCCGGCGCATCATCCTGCGGGCCACGTCCTCGTCCAACGGCTTCCAGATCTCCTCGCGGAGGGTGCGGCCGCCCTCGACGAGCTCCATGACGAGGAAGAAGTCCCCTGTCTCGGCATCCGTTGCCACATCGAAGATCTCGATGATGGACGGGTGGCCGCGGCAGGCGAACAGCCGGCCTCGCGGGTGATGGTTTGGAGGTCACATCCGCAGAGCCACTTGAGGGCGACCTTCTTGCCGGTCCGGCGGTCGCGGGCCTTGATCACCACGCCGTAGGCGCCGTTTCCGAGCACCTCCAGCTTCTCGTAGTCGCGAATGCTCCCGAACGCGTACCGAGGCTTCTTGCCGCCATGGACGCGCGGCTCTTGGTCCGGCGCCGGGCGCTTGCGGATCGCCGCCGCCGACATGGTCTGAGCTCGAACGGGAAGAGCGCGCGTCGAGAGCAGAGCGGAGCAGAGAGATCGGCGGGGATGCGTGCGCGCTGAGAGCAAGGCGGCGAAGGCAAGGAGAAGAAGAGAGCGATCGAGCGCTGTGCGGCGGAAAAGGATGGGCTTGCCCTAGAAAGGAAAGAAGGTTACTGTACAACATTTGGGGGCTGGCGACTCCGACATCGAACGGGATTCAGATTGAGATTGTGTACGCGTCCCGTTTACGCAGTATTCAGTTCAGACAGCCGACCGTTTGAAGCAGCTTCGTCACGCGCAAGGCAACTCGCTCCAACGCGTTTCCCTCGTGACCTCAGCCTCGCCTCGACGGGTCCCAAATCAGGTTACTAGTATATTGTTCGTATCTAGTAGTACTAGGTAGTTTTTATTCAAATGCTACACTGATGAGTTTAGGTACAGATATGGTGCATCGACATGGCCACCACGAATCTTTTGTCATTTTTCTTGTCTCAACAAAGCCGATGCAATCGACAAAAAAAGGATATATATATCATGAACTCAGTACCACCTCATCAAATTGGCCAGCGGTTTGCCGGCCAAAGGAATGTGGTGAAAAATGAATGTTACTCTTATGCTTAAGGCCTTGTTCGGTTAGCCCCTGTCCCGCTGGGATTCGGGTTCACCCCCCGTGGGTCAGGCGGGATCCGAATAGCCAGGAATTTTTGCCCGCACACTCTGCTTACCGCATTCGGTTATTCCCAGCGTTGATTATATCCCCGTCCAATCTTTCCAAAAACTCCGCAATTCCAGGGGGATAGAAAAATCGTGTCCCTGCCCGTGGAATCTACCCCGAATCGCTAGAAGAGATTAAACAGAGGAGCTTCGTCCCCAACTTTCTGGCGATTGGGAGGCGTCTATAGCGGCGACGGCTACTGGGAAGGAGCGCCATGGTGGGCGACGGCGCAACCAACCGGAGGGGATCGACTACAGCTAAGTGGTCTCTCCTTCGATCTCTGCTAGCTGGAGGCAACCCCAAGGTCAAGTGAATTGGGAACGTGCGCTCGACGGCAACCTGGAGGTGCAGCGCGCGAGCTAGCCGGCCACTATCTCCGGCTTCCCAACGCCCACTGCCTTCGACGAAGGCCCTCTCCCCGTAAGATGCTTCTCCCTAGTCCTCCTATTTTACCTTTCCCTCTCTTCTTCCTAAAATTCTAGGGTTCTTGGCTCATTAGATCTGCAAGTAAGTACATAGTAGGTTTAAAGTTGGTGTGCCTATGTGCGCGCGACACAGAGTCCTTCATCGTTATGAGGGGAGATTACCCGGTTGAAACATGAGTGCAATGTGCAACTTGTTTTTGTTTAATCAGTGCTCACTCCCACTACAATATCTCTGTAGCAAGTACACAACTCCTGCACAAAGATTTGTTGGAAAATCATCGTAATTAGCAAGGACATGTCTTTGTGTCAGTTGTTGAGATCCCTCTGTGCCTGAATTAGTCTTTTGTAGTTTTCTTATGCAGGTTACAAGAATTAAGTTAAGTTATCATATCATTTGGCATGAAATACTCTTTACTTTTCTGAAACTTTATATTGTTTTTTAGTTTATGCAAATCAGAACAAAATGAATATCCCTATCAGCCTAGGTTTAGTAGTTTGTGTTTTTCTTTTGTAGCCTTTCTAGGCGTCAGTTTAGGTAGTAATAAGTTCACTGTTGTGGAAACTTTGATCTTTTCATTGGCATGTGTTTTTCTGTCGGCAGTAGACAATGTGCTGGCTGTCATCGAGAAGCCGAGCACAAGGTTCAATAACAACCGCTTGGCTTCAGATGCGCTCAACAGATGGATGACTGATATCTCAGGTCCTCTTACTGATGATGGTTACCGACATTGCATCAAACTTTGGATGGAGATTGCTTGTGTGCAATGATATGAGAATGAGACGAACATTTTTTTTCTTGGCTCTGCATCTTCAGTACATGGCACGAGACACATCAGATGTTATTTCATAGTTATACCCTGTTATGCTCGATATTCTCTCGATTCAATTCTCACTCAGATCTACAATAAGTAGCAGGATTCGGGTACAAATTGAGAGGAGGAAGTAGTTGAGAGAGGAGTACAGTTTCAGAGAGAGTACAGTTTCAAAGAATAGAGGAATAAGTTCTGGAATGTCATATTCGTCACGGCTCCCTTCGATGTTGCCTCTACTTAAAGCGCCCACACAGCAGGGTCAAGCAGCCGACTAGGTCGATGCAAACGTTTTGGTCACCACATTGATGCGACGACAACTGATGTAGACGCATCTGGTTCAGGTAAGGCCCGTCATACAATCGGTGTAGGTGTAGTAAACTCTTTAGTTGTAGAGTTGGTGCTCAGTGCTGTTACAGGCGTAACATACCCTTTTGATGATCGCCACTCCCATCTGGAGATCTCGTGCACGCTCTAAAATGCAAGATCTTTATCTGGTTGGTCATCAAGTACATGTTGTGGGCTTCTGATCGGAGAATGAGGCACAGTCTACAGGAATATGGCGGCGTGTTATACCTATCTGCAAGAAGACACGACTGCTCATGTATTGGTACAAGGGAGTACTACGCTGTTGTTAGTCACCACGGCTCCTGCATGATGATTTATGTTTCTTGTTACACAATGATCACAATAGTAGATCATAATTGAATAGTTGTTAATTTTTTTCTTCTATTTTCCAATCAATAAGTCAATTATTCATTCATTCACTTCCACAGTTGAACCTGCATACATCATATCCTTATTCTGGTACATGGATGTCTATATCCTATGTGTTCTTATCTCTTTTGAGGACAAGATTCAAGCAAATGATCTTGTTTTAATATCATATGTATTTGTCTTCCGAAAGCGACTCCATGAGTATCTCACATAATCATATCTGAACTGTGGTGATGATTTCAGAAATATCATGGACATATGATGCAGGAAGATAGCTAGTGTGATGACAGAAGACTCGGGGTGCACAGGTTACATTTGCTATTCCACCATCAGGACTGTTGTTGGAAAATCTCTTGTCCAGATTGACTTTAGTTAATTTCAGAATACATGTATGCTAACATAGTATAAAACATGAGTTTAATCGGTGTGAAAAGAAATATGTTTATTCTGGATTTTTGCCTCAAAACATGCAGAAGGTCTAGTGGTTTATGTATGAAATTTTGAGCATTTTAGATTGTGGAAAAGTTGATACGGGTGGAGAGAATATTTCAGTTTTGACACATATGTTGATATTCCCTGGGGCTTAACCGAACAGTCCAAAGTTACTATGGGGTTGGTGGAATTAATGGAGGGGGTTAACTAGGGATTTGGGTGACATGAGGGGATCACCCATTCCCCGTGTGGAATAGATCCCTGCAGGGTTTGATTCTGTGCAAACCGAACAAAGCCTAAATGGGTGTGAAAGCTCTTCCAACCCGACGGGTCCATTTGGAAGGACGTTATTCAAGCGAAATATATAGACGCCAACAATATCTTTGAAGGGAATGGCCAGATAAAACACATCTTCAAGTTGGGTGCCAGATTTAGAGTTAGGAACGATAGAAGGACCAGTTTTGGACAGACTGGTGGCAGGGGGAGGCCTCCCTTAAGGATAGATTTCTGCTTCTCTTCAGCATCACAGATGATCAGCATGTCTCGGTGGAGTCCATGGTGACCTCTCACCTTAGGTTCAGGATGTCTCTTAACCCTACGACATCTCAACAGTGGGGTCTGTTATGCGGTATCATTGAGAATACTACCCTCGTCTAGGGGTGCGACCAGGTGTCTTGGACACTCGAGCCTTCGGGGCAGTTTTCGGTGAAATCTATGTATGCGCTATTGTCACGTGGGGTGATGGTGGCGTATGCCAAAGATGTCTGGGTTGCTTAGCTGCCACTAAAGATCAGGGTCTTCTCGTGGCAGCTCGTACTCAACCGCCTCCCTTCCAGCAAGTTGGTGGCTGATAGTGTAACATCCCAATATTGAAAATTGGGAATTCAATTTTTTTTTTTGCATTTGCATGCAAGCATTCAAAGCTTGAATACAAAAAAAATCCCTATATCAAAGTGTTTCGATTTTGCATATGCTCCTATAAGGATTTACTAAGAGGTTTGAAAATACCTTATGATAAACTAAATAAATGTTGCAAAAATGCTCCTAAGATGATATGTTGATTTTTAGAAAAATTTAGAGACCAAAATCATGTGTTTTGGACTTACTATGAAAAAATTATGAACAAATAAAGATAATGGAAAAAGAATAAAGCAAAAAAAAACTAACCTAACTTGTCGGACGAACCACCCCGGCCCAGCACACTTAGGCCCCTTCCCTTCTCTCCCGCACATGAGCAGCGCACACAACAACAACCATTGGGCCGGCCCATTGCCTCCAGCCAGCCCGCTTCCCCCTCTCTCTCCCTAACAGCACGGACCCACCTGTCATCCCCTTCCCTCGCTGATTCCGAATAGAAGACGACACCGTCGCTGTACTGGACGATCTCCCGATTGATTTTCTGCCCGATTTAGTTAAGATTGCTTGCTCCTCCTTCACAAAAACTCACCCATATATATATATATACCCCTGTCTCCCATTTTGAAATTTTGCAATTTCACAAACCCTAACCCCAGATAAATCGATTTCCGATCTCGCCGGAGTCGTCCGCCGCCGAAACTTTCAGAGGCCAAGGTTGCTGATCTTCGGAGCGCCTCGAGCCCTGTATTTTTTCCCTTCCTACTCTCCTTGATCCATTGCGTCTCCTCATCCAATTTTACCGTTTGGATCATAGAGAGCCGTCGGTAATTGCTCACCGAAGTCCATCAGAACCGAGGAGGAGGAGCTGCCGTCCGCTGGAGCTAGAGGAGGAGAAGGTCCGCGTCAAGGCCATTAGGAGATTCCCCATCGCTGTCTGCATTGAGAGGTATCCTTCCACATCTTCCACGACCACTGGATCCGCCAGAACACCGGTCACTTGAAGCCACGCCGCCGTCCGCCGTCGTCACCGACATCCACGCTGATGAGCCCTCTAGCCCTTGTCCCTAAACCCTTGGATCATAGATCGATGGTTACGATTAGATCGCTAGGTCAAAGAGGTATCAGCGAGTAATATTATGCCGCGTGTCACGGCGCGGTCAACGCCTAGTCATCCCCGCGCCAACCAATAATATTGCGACTCGGGTTAATTTTTTTTGGATTTTGTTTTAATAGACAAAATATGTGTTAAACTTGTAAAATCCATAGTAATTCGAATACTTGGCCAAAAATTACAAATAATATGTCGTTGGATTTATAAAATTGTGTAGAACACAGATCTTTAATAAAATTACAAGTTTAATGTGTAGAACACAGATCTTTAATAAAATTACAAGTTTACTGCATTATTTTTTTATATTAAACACTATAATGGTGTATTTAATTCATAGAAAATTATCCACAACTCAATTTTAGTTGATTATCATCGCGTTGGTTTCGTATTTGCAATATCTACACCTTAAAGTTTTAATATCATGCTTAGGAGATTCAGATCTATTTTCGTGGTTTTGTCCAAGGTTAGATCCCTTATGAGCATTATCTAGGGTTTTAATAATCCAAAGTAATTGAAACCTATGGGAAATTGTTACCAATGACACTATCTAACATAAAACAACCCATAAATAATTTCATGGTCAAAATAAATGTCATCCTTGCATACTACCATGTTGCATGCAATGCATATTACTTCTATGGCATTGTTTTTGTGCGATTGCTTAAGTTGTATGCAATTGTTTGATCGATAGATTGCGAGGACTGCACCAAGTATGGTTGCAACGAGTGTTTGAACAACTTCAACAACTAGCAAGGCAATTTACACCTTTGTTCATATCTTTCTCCTAGATTTTTTTACTATGCATGTTTTGATCTTCAAAATAGTAGTATGTATGTGTAGGATGTTTTAGTATAAAGAAAATATTTTGCAAGTGCTATGTTGTTTTGTAGTATGTCATGAGTAGATTTATACTTAGGAATATTTCCACTCCTACTAGGTTCTCCTGAATTTTCTAAGTATTATACTTGTGCTATGCTATATATATGCAAATACCGATGGAATCCGAAAGACATAATTTTTTCTAAGTGTAAGAGCTCTATGTATGAGCACAAGTTTTTCTCCTCAAATCTACTTTAAAATAAAACTATGTTTTTCTCTGGGCGAAGTGGTATGTATGGATCGACTAGAAGGGGTAGTAACCTGGATTGGATCTGCTTGTGCCCTCCACCGCCCAAGATCAAAGAAGTCTGTCATGATTCAGAATTCAGAATCTTTCAGTGCAACCATAATGTATATGGGCTCTGTCTTGGCATAGTACTTAGTGGGAAACCTCACCTGAGTACCACAGTTTTGGCTCACGTGGAACCGGTAGAGGGGCTACAAACTCTCGAGATGGTAAAGCTTCGCCATGGTCTTGTTTGTAAAAGGACTTGATCGTGAATTGTGGGTAAAGTGTACAAACTCTCGAGAGTATCAACTTGATCGATCAGCCGTGTTAACGGAAAAGAAGAACTTTGAGCGTCTAAAGGATGGACCCTCTGAAGGATTTCCTCTCTATTTTCGGAAAGAACTGTTCTAAAACTCTATGGTCGTGGAATTGTTCATATATGGTATTTTGGGTTGCATGGTGTACTCCATGTGTTAGGTTGAGAGATGGTATCATGGTGGAATCCAGTGCGAGCCACTTGACCATATGTTATTTATCAAATGTTTACAAAGTAGGATAAAAGATTTTCTCTCTTCTTCTAGACTTAAAAAAATTGGCTTTATGCATAAGATCTCAAGCCTTTTGTGAGCCTATGCATGTAGAGATAGCCAAGTATTTTATTCATGGTGTAATTTGCCAATACATTAAAATTATTGACCAACTCGTTTGGATGCATGTTTCATGTGTAGAATTTGGAGGTCGCTGAAAGATGCGCTAGGATCGTGGGTCTTCACTCAACAAGCCTGAGACATTAATGGAGTGAAGTTTATTTATGTTTCGCTGTTTTATTTGAGATAGCTATAAGCTATGCAAGGTTATAATAAATTATACTCTGGATTATTCGATTCGTGTAATAAAGTCGTGTTTTACATGATATTTTATCGACTGTGAGTGCTAGCTAATGATTCGATGACTAGCATGTTAATCTCCGGAACTGACGATCTTTATCGACCCGACGTCACTACATATAGGCATGGCCCCGCCAATGGCTTCTGTGCGCTCTGCGGGGAATAGGAAGACATGTCCCATATTTTTTTCCAGTGTCCTCTGGCTAGCTTTTCTTGGAGCGCCATTAGGGAGATGTTTGTCTGCACTTGGAGCCCGACCAACTTTGCTCAATTTTTTGCCATTTTAGACGATTTCTTGGGTGGGACTCGTAGAGCGGTTTGGACCCTTTTTTTGGCTATGGCCTGGGTGCTTTGGGGAGTGCGTAATAAGCTCACCATGGAATTAAAGATGATCTCTCACCCGGCTGACATTTTATATAAAACCCTGTCTTTCCTGAAGTTGTGGAGAATTCAGGCAAGACCGAAAGATTGGACAAATCTGGACTGGATGGTAGGCAAGCTAAGGCGCCTGCACGCGGTAAATCGCCCCCCTAGAGTGTCAGACTGATGACCTTGCCTCTGTCTCCGTCTTGCTGGACTGGCACGGCCAAGACTCTTGCTTTACCCTCTACCGTACTTTGGTCATTCTGTACTTGCTGGCTAAGCTGTTTGCCTCAGCGTGTACTGAATTGGTGTTTGTGAACTTCAGTGAACTGTTAGCTTTATTAACTTAAAGTCGGGTCCTTGTGGCCTTTTATCTAAAAAAGGTGTGTCTATCCATTGCTTTTAAGGTTTTAGCAGTATTGGCATGTCGTCCTGTACTAAGCTGTCTCGGACAATGAATACAATTTTAGTTGTTGTATAGTGTACTTTGCTTTGAATTTTTATAACACAATACCGTTTCTTCATTTTTCAATTCGAACAAGCCAGGAAGTGAATAATCAGTTTTATCAGATGTATCTTGTTTCCTGAGTAAGTCAAAACAGGGCAGAAAGAGAGACCTACTAAACTACCCGAATCAAGAGTTAAATTCATGGTTAGTCATTATACTTGCTTAGTAAATTTAATATAGTAACTGTATAACCAGAATACGAGTTTACGGTCACTAAAGACACGTCGAAGCTTCACTCGTGGTTACTGGATAAGTTGTAGAGATGTATTTGATGACGTGGCGAGCTGGAACCCACTGTCAGGCTACTCAACATAGAGATAAAAATAACCTGAGAGCTCTTTTGCAAAAATCATCTTCTTCCTATTGGCTACGCGGTGCTCAGATCCCACGACGCGCTCGCCAACAGGATGCATCTCGACGCCTTCGCCGCCTCGGTTCCGGCAGTTACTTCTCCGGTGCCCCTGAAGCAGGCACCCGTAGCGACGTCGCCTCCCAAGGCGGCTGCGGCGGGCCGACGGTCCCCGCCGGCGAAGCCTACCCGCAAGCAGCCTTCCCCTACCAAGGAGGCGCCCAAGCCGCAGGTGGTGCTCCGGATCCTAAAGCGCGGCGAGGAGCCGCCGGCTCCTGCTCCGGTTTTGGCCCTGGCTCGTTCATCTTCTCCGGCGCCCAGGCACGAGCGGAAGCCCCGTCGGCAGTCAGGAGCATGCGGTCTCTCCAGTTCCGGGCGCAAGCCCCGCCGGCCAACAGGCGTGCGCGGGCTCCTTTCCCTCCGTCTTCACCTGTCTCGGCCCGGCCGCAAGCCCCGCCTGCAGACAAGCGTGCGCAAGCCTGCCCTGGATCAGATCCTGGCGATCGTTCCGATCAAACACCTCGGTATTTTTTCAGAGGAAAGGTTTGATGAGGAATCCCGGTGGTAGGATTTGGTGGTTGCTTAGGTTCACACGTTGCTGCAAGCTGTTTGGTTTCCCTTGATCTCGTTAGGTAGTAGAGGATTAGTTGTTCAGGAGTAATTGTTTGGTTCCCTTGATCTCGTCAGCGGTGGGGATTAGAGGAGAGATCCAGACAATAAGAAGATGATGATTTTGTAAAAAAGCCCTTATATATGTGGTTATATATGTGGTTATTTTTTACCTATATGTTAAATAGTCTGACTGTGGGTCCTCAGCTTGCCACGTCATCAAATACATCTCTACAACTCGCCCAGTGACCTTGAGTGAAGCTTCGATGCGTCTTTAGTGACCGTAAACTCGTATTTCCATTGTACAGTTACCGTATTGAACTTGCTAAGCAAGTACAATGACTAATCATGGATTTAACTCCCGAATCAATGTCAATCGACTATCCAAAATATTACTTCCAGTAGTGAAATTTTCCATGGCTCAAATTTTTTGTTGAAAATCAGCCCGTAGCAACAAACTCGGAACGTGTTTGGTTCAGAAACGGTAACATTAACGTAAATGTAATTAGATTACTCTGGTATTGTTAACGGAATCGGCAAAAACAGAAAATTGTTTGGTTCAACAATGGTATCGATATCTGATTCAAACATCCCAAGCCTTTCTAATTTGCAGGGATGATGCAGCAAAAAAATTACGCACCAAATCATCTATCCAAATCTAGAAAACTAGTCACAAAACGATCGGATCTGGACAAATTTCATAGCCAATCCATGGATCAGCAAAAAATTCCTGCGCTGGTGCTGCTCCTTGCCGGAGGAGGGTGGGCCTAGAAGATTGGAGGTAGGGGATCAGGGGAGGATGAGTTCGGGGAGGGGATTGGGGTGAAAGACGATGTCAGACTTGGCGGAGGTGCTGAGAGGAGATGGCTGCCGGACTTGGCGGAGGCGCCGAGGGGCGACCGGCCGGGAGTGGAAGGTCGCGACGCGATCAGTCGTTGGTAACAATTTTGTTACCGCAGGGGGAGGGCGGTATCGATATTGCACTGAGGTGGGACTCGATTACGGAGTACCTGTTTACGGAAAAAATCAAACAAACACGTTTAAAGGTACCAGATTCCACTGTTATCGGGTACCGGAGCAAACCAGGCGAACCAAACACATTCTAGGTCTTATTTCCTAGAAAATATACCACATAAAGGAAGCTAAAAAACAGTTTGACACAGAAAAACCAGTCTTTTTCCTGGCAGCGTCGATCTCCCGTGCTGCCCCCATGATCCCTGCCCTTTCTTTGGATTCAGAACTGGGCCAGTTCCCAGACATTTAAAGTGTTGAGCTGTCGGTAGCATCAAACTTTGTATCCAGGGCCTGCCTGAGATTTCTAGGGCCCAGGGCTAAATCCAGACCTAGGGCCTCCTTGGTACGGGCATTCAGGGGTGGATCCAGGATTTGAGCATAGGGGGCCGAGATGACAGTGACGATAAAATATGTATACAACAAAACTAAATCAAATCTTAAATATATATAGTTTTGTTATCCAAACACATGTTCTATAACTAATAGCTTTATTTTCTTGATTTACAACTATAAACCCATCAAACATGTTTATGATCTCATGAACAGTAAAACTTACAGAAATTTTCTTTATAAAAACGTATAAGAATACTAAATAAATCAAGGGGCGGATCTAGTATATGAGCATGTTTGGCAAAGGAGAAATTCACCATAAAAATGGTAAACATGAAAATATATCAAGTCTTCTAATATAAAATATTGATATGAAACTGTAACATTATATGTTTTGTGATAATAATCAAGCTACATTCTACTAGATAGTTTGAGTGTAGGTCTATGTCCATACCGATCAAATAGATCAAATAACTCAATAATTTGTTAATCACTAAATAATTCATAAAAAATGTTGGTGTATATAATCCACAATTGATCCGAGAAAATAATTTCTATTAGATGGGGCAAGCAAACTTGCAATTCTAGTAGCCAACCTGCCATATATTTGAGATCATACCTTAGGGCGATCAATTCACCAATTGGCCATGACATGTGGTGGACGCATATGCCGTATTTGATAGTTCACAGACGTATGGGAGCTGTGCTTTGTGCCTTCACTAATTGGTAATCACGGACATGACAATGTCTGAATACAAAATCTCGATCCTAGTGATGGCGCTCAACCAACAACACCCTGACCCTGGGTAGTCGTCGCCACGAGGAGGCAGAGAAGAGAGAAATAAGCCGACTAGATCCTCGAGGAAAACCGAGTAGATCACAAATTCAGATGTGTCTCATGGATCGGTTGATCGATCTTTGGTCTTGCCGATGCTTTAATAGGTAATTATCATCCCAAAGATTCAGCAATCAGCATATTGCACACATTGGTCTATGCTGAAGAGAGTATTACAATTAGGAGTATATCATAAAAAATAGTGCTAGTCCCACTACGTATCTTTGAAGGGGGCCGAGCCATAGGAGGGGCCTGGCCACCCCTCGCCCCTCCCTAGATCCGCCTCTGCGGGCATTGTAATAATCATTAATAGAAGTAAACACATAATGTCAACACACTTAAAATGCAGTAGAAATAATCAATATAAAATAATATACATATTGTGTTAAGTTTTCTATAAAATGCAAAGTTGTGTGTGATGGTGTATCAATGACATTGTGTTAGACTAGAATCTTGTCACCGAATTGGCTAGTGGACCCAATGAGCTCTCCTCTCACCTCTCGGTGCAGCCGCATGAGGGACAGGGGATTTGGCTGGAATGGTGATACGATGCCGCAAACAGCACATGACATATGTAGAACCTACCTATGTCCTTGCATCTTCTGTTTTTTCCCTAA
Source organism: Avena insularis (assembly GCA_023614405.1). Taxonomy (NCBI): domain Eukaryota; kingdom Viridiplantae; phylum Streptophyta; class Magnoliopsida; order Poales; family Poaceae; genus Avena; species Avena insularis. Next base: position 241,667,031 of record CM042693.1, on the reverse strand, counting down.
ACCTCTATGGTTTCAGTTGAGACTAGTTTCTTGGTTGGCTGTTCCGCCTTTTGCAACAATTAGCCTAGGACAAAATATAATTTTTTCTATAGGGAAACTGGAACATAAATGTCTCGATTGGGTGTCGTGTGCTACGATCTACCCTACTGCCACATACCCACATTCACTTTCTTTTGAGAACTATTACCCATGCCTAACCTTTTGTTTTAGCTGAGTCATATTGTTGCTAAAAAGCCTAGATCCCCAGACTAACCAAATAAAAATCTCGCGGTCTAGACTACTAGAAAGATGCAACGCTTTCATCATATCCCAGAATACGGGACAATAAAGCTTGAAAACTGCTCTAATGGCATCCCGCCGCAGCCAAATAAGCTAGGAGCTTAAATGGGATTCCACCAAAGTCCTACATTTAGTTTATTTGTTAAAATATAGTTCAAATTTTAAGCAAAAAATTATAGGGATTTCTATTTTCGTGCCCCTGGTTCGTTAGTTTTACTTAGTTTCCCTCAGCCGCTTAAATTTTCCCCACTTCCCCCCTTGCTATGTTATGAAACCGTTGCATGCGCTGGCAGGCACTCAGATGGAGGGATGCTGCCAGGTCAAAGGCTTGACCGTTACATGCTGACTGGTGAGACCGCATTGTGCCGGGTCGTGCATTGAGCGTTATGTTTTGTGGCCTTGACCATTACATGATGATGGGTGAGACCGTGTTGGGGTGGGTCCTGCATACGTGGTTAAGGGTGGGGCCGTGTTGGGTCGGGTCTTGCATACGTGGTGAAGGGTGGGGCTGCATGGAGACACGTCGGACCGACCATTCTCGCTCACCCAAAGCATTCGTTTCCCCCGAGTCTGGAACAGCTTCCACACCGCCTATTCGTTGTGCCGCCATCGTGCCCTCCTACCTTATGTCGTCCCCGGCCCCAGAGCTGCCCCTCCCCTAGACTTGGAGCCCACTCCACCTCCGGCTCCGCTCCCGCCCCCGCTAGATCTACCCCTTTCGCAGAACAATATGCAACGCCGGCTGGTGTACCGACCATCCACGTCGAGCATAGAGAAGATTGGGTGGAATCGCAGGGATCTAACACATGGATTCCATCTGGATAAGCATCGTTTCCCTTTGTGGATTGATTATTGACAGTATTTGAGCGCGAATCGCTTATGATCAACTAACTGCCTTGCTTTTCGAATAGAATTGATCTAGTGCTAGCATTTCGGCTAGCGGTTAGACTGGATACTAGCACAATTCGTGGTTGTGAATAATATTTCTCTGGATTTTACTTTCCCAGCGGTGTTTGCAACCTCCATAACTCTCAGAGATTTGATAGATAAAATCTATTATAAATTCTCCTAGAGCAATGGCGATTCAGTTGATTTGCAATATTTCAACATTAGCGAGCAAAGATTGCTCCCACTAACTAGCGAAGATGATCCGGTAATGGTTTTCTCTTTGAATTCTGCCGAATGTTTTGGTCAAATTTGTCTCCATGTGCATCCTAAAGTTGAGTACACGGAAAAGAGTGTTAAATTATCATCTGGTGGTCATGCATCATCAGGTGGTCAGGCATCATGTGTCTCTGGTAACAGTGTGCACCTCGACAATCCTTGTAGGTCTACAACAGTATCATCTGTTCGCACTGCGAGTGTAAGCCAAACCGCTCGGTGGCCGATGTGGAGGACGAGATAGAGCCTGACGAGGGAGCGCCTCCACTAGATGATGAGGATGAGTTGACGTTTTTTGAATTTATAGATAGATTCAGTAAACAGGAACTAGAGGATCAATACACGTGTGAAATTGCCTAGGATGCCAGATTTGATGACACTAATGACGAAGAGAACGAGGAGAACAATGACACCATCTTTTTAGCCGATTACGATGGTGAGGACTTGCCAGTAATTGAGTGGGACAAGGACGATTCATTTCAGAAGACACCATATTTGAAACGATGCGGGACTGTCGTAATGCCCTTACTACATATTGCATTCACACCAATAATGATTATGATGTTATTAAGAGTGAGCCAGCAAGGTTCACAGTGAAGTGCCCATACAAGAGGTGTAGGTGGAGGATGCATGCATCCACTATGCTCAGGAGCAGTTTGGTTCAGGCATTACAACCAGTTGTGTATTTTAGATCATTGTGTAGAGTTTTTTAGCTATACCTGACATTTTCATTATGTTTCAGATAAAAATTAACCGGTTCGAACATTCTTGTCCAACTCAAGGGGGACAGCCAAAGGACAAAACAAAACTAGAAAAGACTAGGTGGTTGGCAGATGCAATCATGGATTGGATGAGAGCGAACCCATCACTTGCTCATAAAAGATGTTTATAATTTTTTTAATATTACAGTATCCTACATGAGGATGTTCTATGCAAAAGAAATGACTCTTGAGAGGATCAATGGTCCATGGAATGGAAGTTTTCAGTTGCTTTACAATTGGAGATATGCCCAAGAGGCAAGAATAAAGAGGTTATTATCATATCTTCATGCTTATGATAAATGTTTACATACCATGCTATAATTGTATTAACCGAAACATTAATACTTGTGTGATTTGTAAACATAAAAGAGTCCCTAGTAAAGCGTCTTGTTAAACTAGCTTGTTGGTTAATATATGATCATGGTTTCCTGATCATGAACATTGAGATGTTATTAACAACAAGATCATATCAGTAGGAGAATGGTGTGATGGACATACTCCTATAGATAAGCGTAGCATAAAGATCACGTCATTTCAATAGTTTGTTTGCTATAAGCTTTCTGATACATAGTAACCTAATTCCTTCGACCATGATATCATGCTAAACACCATCACCGGATTTATGCTTTAATGACATCAAACACCACACCGTAACTAGGTGGCTATAAAGGTGGCATTGATTGTTCGGAAAGTATGCGTTGAGGCACATGGATCAAGAGTGTGATTTGTCCATCCATATGACAGATACATATACTCTGGGCCCTCTCGGTGGAATGTCATCCAATTAGCTTGTAAGCATGTGACTGGCTCACAAGGGATCACATATCACGGGAACTAGAAAATAGTACTTATCGGTAACGAGGTTTAACTAAGTATGCAGAGATACCGATGATCAGACCTCGGATAAGTAAACTATCGCGAGACAAAGGGAAATTGGTATGTATGTAAGTGGTTCATTTGATCGCAAAGTAATCGTAGAAAATATGTGGGAGCCATATGAATTTCCAGATTCCTCTATTGGTTATTGATCGGAGAAGTGTCTCGGGCATGTCGGCATAATTCACGAACCGTAGGGAGACACACTTAAGGATTCGATGTTGTTTAGTAGATATGGAATGTAAGTAGAGAGACTGAATGTTGTTTGGAGTCTCGGATGGGATCCGGGATATCACGAGGAGATCCGGAATGGTCCGAAGAATAAGATTCATACAAGGAAAGTCCAATTCCGGAGTTCGGGAATGATTCCAGTGTTTTCACCGGAATGGTTCTAGAAGGGTCTAGAAGGTTCACCGGACCGGAAGGGGAATGGTCCATGAATGTGTCATGGGTAAGTGGAATGATTGGATCATGTCCTAGGTCACTTGGCTGGGCATTTGCGAGAGAGAATCAAAGCTCTAAATTGAAAGTCAAAAGGGAGGTTTGAAAAGTCAAACTGGAACAATAGTTTCCTAGTGGAAGAAGGAAAGAGTCCTTCCTTCTATCCAACTTGGGTTTGGGTATGGATTCAAAATCCACTCTCCCAAGGCTTCCCCCCTCTCATAAATAGAGGGGGAGGGTGTCAACACCCGGATTTTTAATCCCAGATGCCTGTTATGCCGTACATCGCAATCCCAGGATTACCATTTTTGCGAGACATAACAGAATTGGATACCATAGTACATCATCCATTACAAACCGTACATAAGTTCTTACACAAATAGGGATCTCATGATCCAGTTCTTAATACAACATCAAGCAGCGGAATACGTAATAATAACGGTAGCGGGGGTGAAGCTCCATCTTCGGGGTCACATGCAATGCTGACGATGAGAGATGATCCTAGTTGTTGTAACCTTCCTGGGGTCCATCCTCCAGGTACTCCTCTTCATAGTCTGGCCACGGGAATATCCAGGGACAAAGCCATGAGTACTCTTTAAGTACTCGCAAACTAATACTAACAAGTGAAAGGGGGGTTTTGATAATAGGACACTAGGCTCTAGGGTTATTTTGCAAAAAGCCAGATTTATCTCTACTAAGTTTAGAAGCAACGAATGCTAGTTGAAAGTTTATAACACCTAAGTGGGAACTTGTATTTCATATCACAACCCTGTTGTGGTCAAGTCAAAGTCTCAATTCATTTCACAAGTTATTTTGAAAAGTCTGACGGGGGAACAGTATGGCCATCTAATCGTCCATAATCATGACGCGGCTATTCGAATAGTTTGACACTCTGCAGAGATTGTACACTTTCACCACAACATTCGATACATCCGTCAGGAACAAACCCTGAATTCACCATACTCAGTATGCGGATAATCAATCCCAACCTTTCAATTACACGCCCTAGTATAAGCACCTCTCCTGTGAGTTTGGCCTCCCAACCATGACCAACTGTCATCTTGGGTACTGCATAGGTGGACAATCTTCACAAGGTAGCCTCAGCTCAGACCTTGGCCATGAGGGAACTAATACTAAGGTATATAAGTTTCTAGTCAAGCCCTACCCAATCTTCGGGTATTGTGGTTGTACGATAAAATTGAAATGGTATCGCATCCAGACAACCATCAGTTTGAAAAAGGTCTAAGGCTCATGCCTCAACATTTTCATCACCAAAATCATCAGGTGTTCGGAAACACATGTCCAAAACATTTCAATAGAATGATCCATCATTCCAAGGTTTTCATAACCATTTTCCACCAAGTATTCCCATCTAAAGTTGGTCAAGTTTTATGCTTAGCACTAGCATCTACAAGTGGGGGTAAGCAATAATGAGGGGTGGTAAACTAGTGGAGTTCTAACTAAGTTCAATATCATGCCTTAAGATGACATCAAGATTATCTAGCTTAGGCCAAATTTTATGCTCTTTATGCAACCTTCACATATCTTTCTAGTATCTACCATTCACTTAGGTAAAATCTAGGTAAGAGCTTTAATAAAGAAATAAAGTAAGAAGCTTGCAAGTAAAAGTAGGATTGGTTTATCAAATGGGTATGATCACATATGCTTATGGCATATAGTAGGCAGAGTAACAAGTAGTGGTTTGTGGCATCAGTAGGGTATCTTGCAAGGGTTAGCTTGCATTGGTACACTTGGTTAATAAAGCTTGCACATTCAACTAGTAGTATTAAGCTTGCTAAAGTAGAGTATCTTGCAAGTTTTAGCTTGCCTTGTGCAGAGCAGTGGTTGAAGTTCTCCTCGGCTTCTTCTTCGTAGTATCCTCCTTCCTCCTCGTATCCTTGGTCGGTACTAGCGTCTATGAATAAATACGAGGTACACAATCACCAAACAATACTTAACTACTTGCAATCATCACACACAAGGGTCCTATAGATGATCTAACATTATCTCTAACATTACAAGATTAAGGCTTGGTTTAATTCCTTTTATTTTTAGAAAAGTAATTTCTACTCATTGAAAAACTACTTAAGATTTAAAATTCTCCAAACCAAACATGGGATCATGTTGACACATGTCATCACCACATATTTTAGTCCATGGGAATGTGATTTAAAGTGGTGTCACAATTTAATAAGGTTTTACCCTTTTATTTTAATTAAATAAAGTGACTAGAAATGCCTATGGGGCATTCGTTTATTACTTGAACATTATTTCTGCAAGTAAACCTATATATTTTTATATATTCTGAAAGGTATGGTTAAATGTGATTTTTGAGAGCTGGAATCAACTCAAAATCTATTATGGTTTAAATTTGAAAAATGTTTGAATGCAGAAAAGCTTCTGCCTTGTTATTTTTACCAAGGGTGATCTATAGATCCAAATGACTTGAATCCAACGGGCTTGGATTCAGCATTCCTAGACCTTTCTAAAAAAATTGGTTTCATTCGATTTGGTGCACTGAATCGATCTGGATTGATTTTTGAAGTTGGGTACAAAAGTGAGTTTGAAATAAAATAGAAAAAGTTTAATTCAAATAACTGGGCTGCGCGGGAAAAGTTAACGGGCCGGCCTGCTAAGCGCAGTGCTCCCGCGGGCTGCTTAAGTGGGTGTCCCCACGCGTCAGTAAGACAGGGGGGTGCGAAGCAGTACGGGGCAACGTGGGTCATTCGATCTGATTCTAATCCAACGGCTGGGAGTCATCGTCGACGCTGAGCAACGCCGGTGAGAAAGAAACCTAGCGTGGCCAGTGGGGGTTGCTGGGGGTTCACCGGGGTGCAGGCGAGGGTCGGCGAGGCGGGTGAACGACGAAGTCGACGACTGCGAACTCAGGGATGGTCGCGGCAGCTCCTGGGGTGGACGAAATCGATGGCGCCCTTCTTCTCCAAAGGCGGCGGGCTCCGGTGAAATTCCGGCGATGCGCTGCTCGCCTTGCTCTGGGAACGGTGTGGCACGATCAGTGATGAGAGGGGAGTAGAATGGTGTGAAGAATTTGAGCGAGGGAGTCCTCTATTTATAGTCGAGCGAGGGGACCGACGGGGCGCACGGTGAGCTCGTCGGGGGCGATGGTACAGACGGCTATTGGCATGGGAGAAGGTAGGGGGCGGTGCGGTGTTCCCTGGCGATGCTCAACGACATGGTTTCGATGCGTGGGGCGGTGCATCTTGGTCTGGAACATGCGACGCTCTGCGCGGCAGAGGCGGCGTCTTCGACGGTGAGCGGTGGCTGTGCGGCATGGGGCGGCGAACGGGGATGTCTGGTGGTCTCCTGGGTCGGTGGTGATCGTGTATACACGCGGTGAGGGCAGCGCGCGGTCTGTAGGCGAGTGTCTAGGGCGGCGCTCTGGCGCACGCTCGGCATGGTCGCTGGCGGTCTGGGCGCAGTCCGTGCGTGTGGTCCAGGGGTTGGCAAGGTTCGAGCGTTGGACAGGGAGTGGCGGTGGACGGTGGGCTGCCTCCTAGACAAGGTTGGCACGGCTTAATCTTCTCCTAGCTTGCTGTCTCTACTGGGGTGGCATGGGTGTGCTCGGTTGTTCACCATTGATGGCAATGCCAAGCTTACAGTGGGGCTAGTGCTTGGTTTAACTTGCTAGATGATCTACTGAGATGGTTGTGAGCTAGAGAGGGAACAAGTTAGGCTTCAATCACTGCTCACTATAGTGTTTAGATTTTGTATGATTTGTGTCTGCAATGTGTTTGATGAAATGGCCGCATGAATTCAAGTTTTGAATTTTGAAAAGATTTTTGGTGGGTGTGCTAGATTGGTGCTGGTGAGTCTGCAGATGCTTGGGTTTGGAAAGTTGATCTTGTTTGAGTGGTTTTTGAAAAAGTGGGATCTTCCCATATGATAAAGATTCAATTTTGAATTGTCATTTAAACTATGCATTTGAAAGTTTCTGGATGATCACAAAGTGGGCCTTGATGCTTTGTTATGAGTACAATCAAGGGGTGCAAAGATCCATAAAAGTTTCTGTTAGGTTCTGAAAGTTTGAGACAGCCTAAGTAGGCATGAGAGTTAAATTGGTCAAAATGACCATTCCTTTATTTTATTTGTTTTGATTTATTTGTCTTTAGGAAAAAGTGTGGGAAATGTTTTAGATGATGTTTATTTCACCTAAGAAACATTTTACAAGCAAGGAAACACACAAACAAGGTGGTTCAAAAGAATTTCAAATTCAATGCATACTCATATGCATGCTTTCATAATTTTATTTACAAAAGTTTTTGTTAACCCTAATTTTGATGATTAGAGTTTGATGATTTAGGTTTAGTATTTTTGGGATGTTACAGAGGGCTGCCAGAAAGCACACAACACCAAGCCCTTCCCCACTGCGGCGCATTGTCAGCCGCTTAAGCCACATCGCCACAAGACGTCGCCACTGGCCGTCTGCGCCTTGCCAGCCATTGTCACGCCGTCACCCTAACCGCTGCCAACACCACCTCCTCCTCTCCAGCCTTCTAAACCTAGATCGCCGGAAACCCTAGATCCACCATAACTCGCACCGGCTTAGGTGAATCCCTGCGAGATATTCCCTCTACTTCCGACACCATGCCGTCGTGCTGCCGGAATCACGAGGGAAGAACTACAACCTCCGCTGCCTGCTGGAAAAAGGGAGAGGAAAGTATTCATCGAGTACCAAACATCTGACTGACCACGGAAGCGCTGCCGGAACGCAGCGCCCGAAGGATCGTCTACGCGATCTTGAGATCGGCAAGTGTATGACTACATCACCCATGAGATTTTTCTCTCGTTAACCGCTTTGGAATCTTCGAGGGTGAGTACTCTAATCGACTCGTTGCTACAATCTAGTAGATAGATCTTGGCTTGTTTGTGTGCATGCGGTAGAATTTTTTGTGTGATTTGTAAACTAAATTGCCACCCTGGTAAAGCCTCTTTATAATACTAGCTTGTTGGTTAATGGATGATCGTGGTTTCTTGATCATGAACATTGAGATGTTATTAACAACAAGATCATATTATTAGGAGAATGGTATGATGGACATACTCCTATAGATAAGCGTAGCATAAAGATCAAGTCATTTCAATAGTTCGTTTGCTATAACCTTTCTGATACATAGTAACCTAATTCCTTCAACCATGAGATCATGCTAATCACCATCACCGGAAGGATGCTTTGATGACATCAAACACCACACCGTAACAGGGTGGCTATAAAGGTGGCATTGAGTGTTCGGAAAGTATGTGTTGAGGCACATGGATCAAGAGTGGGATTTGTCCATCCATATGACGGATAGATATACTCTGGTCCCTCTCGGTGGAATGTCATCCAATTAGCTTGCAAGCATGTGACTGGCTCACAAGGGATCACATATCACGGGAACGAGAAAAGAGTACTTATCGGTAACGAGGTTGAACTAGGTATACAGAGATACCGACGATCAGACCTCGGATAAGTAAACTATCGCGAGACAAAGGGAAATCGGTATCGTATGTAAGTGGTTCATTCGATCGAAAATTAATCGTAGAAATATGTGGGAGCCATTTGAATTTCCAGATTCCTCTATTGGTTATTGATCGGAGAAGTGTCTCGGTCATGTCCGCATAATTCACGAACCGTAGGGAGACACACTTAAGGGATTCGATGTTGTTTAGTAGATATGGAATATAAGTAGGGAGACCGAATGTTATTCGGAGTCTCGAATGGGATCCGAGATATCACGAGGAGATCCGGAATGGTCCGGAGAATAAGATTCATATAAGGAAAGTCTGATTTTGAAGTTCGGGAATGATTTCGATGTTTTTATCGGAGAGGTTCTAGAAGGGTCTAGAAGGTTCACCGAACTGGAAGGGGAATGGTCCATGAATGTGTCATGGGTAAGTAGAATGATTGGATCATGTCCTAGGTCACTTGGTTGGGTATTTGCGTGAGAGAATTAAAGCTTTAAATTGAAAGTCAAAAGGGAGGTTTGAAAAGTCAAACTAGGACAATGTATCCTGGTGGAGGAAGGAAAGAGTCCTTCCTTCTATCCAACTTGGGTTTGGGTATGGATTCAAACTCCACTCTCCCAAGGCTGCCCCCTCTCATAAATAGATGGGGAAGGCTGCCAGAAAGCACACAACACCAGGCCCTCCCCACCGTGCGCCGCCGTCGCCGCCAAGCCGCAACCGCCGCCATCGCGCCGCCGCCCTGTGCCGCCACCGGCCGGTCACCGTCGCCCTAACCGCCGCCAACACCACCTCCTCCTCTCCAGCCTTCTAAACCTAGATTGCCGGAAACCCTAGTTCCACTATAACTCGCACCGGCTTAGGTGAAGCCCTGCGGGATCTTCCCTCTACTTTCGACACCATGCCGTCATGCTTCCGGAATCACGAGGGGAGAACTACAACCTCCGTTGCCTACTAGAAAAAGGGAGAGGAAGGTCTTCATCGAGTACCAAACGTGTGACCGATCATGAAGCGCCGGAATGCGCCGTAGGATCGCTTCACGCAATCTTGAGATCGGCAAGTGTACGACTACATCACCCACGAGATTATGCTCTCGTTAACTGCTTTGGAATCTTTGAGTGTGAGTACTCTAATCGACTCGTTGCTACAATCTAGTAGATAGATCTTGGCTTGTTTGTGTGCATGCGGTAGAAATTTTTTGTTTTCCATGCTACGAACCCCTACAGTGGTATCAGAGCCGTGTCTATATGTAGATCTGTTGCACGAGTAGAACGCAATGGTCATTGTGGGCGTTGATGTTTTTTTTGTCGATTGCTTCTTGTGTACTTTGCATCTTGCGAGATGGTGGGACGAAGCGGCCCGGGATAACCTTACATGACATCGTTCATGAGACTTGCTCCACGCTTGACATGCAACTTGTATTGCATAAGTGGCTTTGCGGGTGCCTGTTTCTCCCAACATAGTGAAGATTCAATTTACAACGGGTAATTGACAATACTAGTATCAACGTTGTGGTTCTTGTTCGTAAGTTAGAACGACACTTATTGAAAGCCCCAAACCATGTAAAATATGCAAAGAAATTAGAGGTGTCTAAATTTGTTTTGCAGGGGTGTGCTGTGATGTGATATGGCCATGATTGTGATTATATATGATGTATGCAATGTTCCTTATTTTAAGTCGGCAACCGGCAGGAGACATATGGTTGTCTTTTAATTCCGTTAAGACCTGCATGTCTATTATTCAAATTAGTTGTTATAGTTGATGCCGGTGGACGACAACCATAAAGCAGCACCATTGACCTTGACGCAAATGCCGGTGATGATGGAGATCATGTTCGTGCTTGAAGATGGAGATCGGAAGCACAAGAAGAAAGGCCATATCATATCACATATTATGAATTGCATGTGATGTTAATCCTTTTATGCATCTTGTATTGCTTAGTTTGCAACGGTAGCATTATAAGATGATACCTCTAGCACAAAATTTCAAGTTATAAAGTGTTCATCCTTAGTAAGCACCGTTGCTAAAGCTCGTTGTTTCGAAGAACCACATGATGATCGGGTGTGTTAGATTCTTCGAGTGTATACAACGGGAGCAAGCCAGATTTGCTCATGCGGAAGCTAAGGTTTGATCTTGACGAGCCTAGCATGTACAGACATGGTCTCGGAACACGGATCACCAAAAGGTAAAGCATGAGTCATATAGTAGATATGATGAACATGTTGATTGTTCGCCATTAAAACTACATCAACTCTCGTGATAATCAGTTTTGATGTGGTGGATTTGGTTCGTGTGATCACTAAAACAATGTGAGGGATATTGTTTTGAGTGGGAGTTCACCTATATTAATTTAACTATTAATTAGAACTCAATTTGTCATAAACTTAGTCTAAACTATTGCAAATATGTTGTAGATCAATGGTGGCCCCTACCATCAATTTTAATGCATTCCTAGAGAAATAAAAGTTGAAAAACAATGGAAGCAACTTCGTGGATTGGTTCCGCAATTTGAGGATTGTCCTCAATGCTGGTAATTTGACCCATGTGCTGGATGCACCCCTGGGTGACCCATCTACAGCTGATGCTACCGAAGAGGTAAAGAATGTTTTCCTCGCTCGAAAGAATCAGTACTCCACAGTTCAGTGTGATATCTTGCATGGTTTGGAATCGGAGCTTCAGAAAAGGTTTTAGAACCATGACCCACATGATATGGCCCGTGAACTCAAAATGATATTTGAGGCTCATGCGGCAGTTGAGAGTTATGAGGTTTCTGAAAAGTTCTTTAACTGCAAGATGGAAGAGGGAAACTCCGTCAATGAGCACGTTCTTAAGATGTCTGGGCACGCAAGCAAGCTTCAAATCTTGGGTACAGTGATTCCTAATGCTTTGGGGATTCACCGTGTCCTCCAATCACTACCACCAAGTTACAAGAACATTGTAATGAACTACAATATGCAAAACATGGACAAGTCGTTGCCCGAACTCTTCTCCATGTTAAAGTCTGCAGAAGTAGAGATCAAGAAAGAGCACCAAGTGTTGTTGGTCAATAAGACCACCAAATTCAAGAAGCAAGGCAAGTCTAAGAAAAAGGGAAACTTCAAGAAGGGTGGTAAGAAAGTTACCGCATCGACGAAGAAGACCAAGGCTGGGCCTAAGCCTGATACCGAGTGCTTTTACTGCAAGGGAGAAGGTCACTGGAAGTGGAATTTCCCTAAGTACTTGGCGGATTTGAAGAACGGCAACATCAAGAAGAAAGGTATATCCGATATACATGTTATTGATGTGTATCTCACTAGTACTCGTAGTAGTGCCTAGGTATTTGATACTGGTTCGGTTACTCATATTTGTAACTCGAAACAGGTGCTGCAGAATAGACGAAAACTAGCGAAGAACAAGGTGATGATGCGCGTTGGAAATGGATCAAAGGTTGATGTGATCGCGGTCGGCATGCTACCTCTTCATCTACCATCGGGACTAGTTTTATACTTAAATAATTGTTATTTGGTGCCTGCGTTGAGCATGAACATTATATCAGGATCATGTTTATTGCGAGACGGTTACTTGTTTAAGTCCGAGAATAATGGTTGTTCGATTTATATGAGTAATATGTTTTTTGCACATGCACCTTTGATGGATGGTCTATTCTTGTTGAATCTCGATTGTAGTAATACACATATTAATAACATTGAAGCTAAACGTTTGAAATTGAGCGATAACTCGACCTATATGTGGCACTGTCATCTTCGTCACATTGGAATGAAGCGTATGAAGAAACTCCATTCCGATGGACTTCTTGAATCACTTGAAAGATGCGAAGCATGTCTGATGGGTAAAATGACTAAGACTCCATTTTCTAGTATGATGGAGCGAGCTACGAACTTATTGGAAATCATACATACCGATGTTTGTGGCCCAATGAGTGTAGCATCGCGTGGTGGTTATGTTTATGTTCTTACCTTCACATATGACTTAAGTAGATATGGGTATATCTATTTCATGGAACATAAGTCCGAAACTTTCGAGAAGTTTAAGGAATTTCAAAGTGAGGTAGAGAATCAACGTAACAAGAAGATTAATTTTCTACGATATGATCATGGAGGTGAATATCTAAGTTACGAGTTTGGCGAGCATTTGAAGAAATGCGGAATACTTTTACAATTGACACCGCCGGGAACACCACAACGTAATGGTGTGTCCGAACGTCGTAATCAAACTCTCTTAGATATGGTTCGTTCTATGATGTCACTTACAGATTTACCGCTATAGTTTTGGGGTTATGCATTAGAAAGAGTCGCATTCACTTTAAATAGGGCACCATCTAAATCCGCTGAAATGACACCGCATGAATCATGGTTTGGGAAGAAACCTAAATTGTCGTTCCTTAAAGTTTGGGGTTGCGAAGCTTATGTAAAGAAGTTACAGCCTGACAAGCTTGAACCCAAAGCGGAAAAATGCATCTTCATAGGATACCCGAAGGAAACTATTGGGTATACCTTCTATCATAGATCCGAGGGCAAAATCTTCGTTGCTAAGAATGGATCCTTTCTAGAGAAGGAGTTTCTCTCGAAAGAAGTGACTGGAAGGAAAGTAGAACTTGACGAGGTTGTTGAACCTTCTCTCGAACTTGAGAGTAGCGCAGCACCGAAAGTGGTTCGTCTGGCGCCTACACCAATAAGAGAGGAAGCTAATGATGTTGATCATGAAACTTCAGTTGAAGTAACTACGAAACCTCGCAGGTCAACGAGAAATCGTAACACTCCTGGTTGGTATGATCCCGTTATGAGTGTCATGTTGGTGGACAACACCGATGACCCTGCGACATATGAGGAAGCGATGATGAGCCTAGATTCCAATAAATGGCAAGAAGCCATGAAACCTGAGATTGGATCCATGTACGAAAACCAAGTATGGACTTTGGTGGACTTACCGGATGGCCAGAAGGCTGTCAAGGACAAATGGATTTTCAAGAAGAAAATAGATGTAGATGGTAATGTTACTGTCTATAAAGCTCGACTTGTCACAAAAGGGTTTTGACAAAATTCAAGGAGTTTACTACGATGAGACTTTCTCACAGGTAGCGAAGCTAAAGTCTGTGAGGATTTTATTAGCAATCGCTGCATATTATGATTATGAGATATGGCAGATGGATGTCCAAACGACGTTCCTCAATGGATACATTGATGAAGAGTTGTATATGGTACAACCCAAAGGTATTGTCGATCCTAACAAGGCATGCAAACTTCAACGGTCCATTTATGGATTAAAGCAAGCATCCCGGAGTTGGAATCAACGTTTTGATAAGGTGATCAAAAGTTTTGGTTTTATACAAACTTATGGAGAAGCTTGTATTCACAAGAAAGTGAGTGGGAGCTCTGTAGCATTCTTAATACTATATGTAGATGACATATTTTTGATTGGGAATGATGTAGATCTTCTTAATAGTGTCAAGAATTATTTGAATAATAGTTTTTAAATGAAAGATCTTGGCGAAGTAGCTTACATATTAGGCATAAAGATTTATAGAGATAGATCAAGACGCCTAATATCATTGTCACAGCGTACATATTTGGACAAAGTTCTAAAGAGGTTTGGAATGGAAGATAGCAAGAAAGGGTTCTTGCCCATGTTGCCCAATACGAACTTGAGTAAAACTCAAAGTCCTGCAACAATAGAAGATAGAGAAAGGATGAGTAAGACTCCCTATGCCTCAGCCATAGGATCTCTTATGTATGCCATGCTATGTACTAGACCCGACATTGCATATGCTGTTAGTTTGACTAGCAGATATCAAAGTGATCTAGGAGTGGATCATTGGACAGTGGTCAAAAACATCCTTAAGTACTTGATAAGAACTAAGGATATGGTTCTTTCTTATGGAGGTGATGAACAACTCGTTGTTAATGGTTACATCGATGCTAGTTGGAACACCGATCCAGATGATTCTAAATCCCAATCTGGATACGTATTTACTTTGAATGGTGCAGCAGTTAGCTGAAGGAGTGCAAAGCAAAGCGTTGTGGCGAGATCTTCAACTAAATCGGAATACATAGCTGCTTCAGAGGCTTCACAAGAGGCGATATGGATGAAGGAGTTCATTACAGAGATCGGTGTGGTTCCAAGTGCGCTTGTCCCAATGTCTATCTATTGTGATAACATGGGCGCCATAGCCAATGTGCAAGAACCAAGGTCACACAAGAAGCTGAAGCACATCAAGCTATGTTTTCACGCTATTCGAGAGCATATCCAAGATGGTGACATAAAGATTTGCAAAGTACACACAGATCTGAATGTGGCCAATCCGTTGACTAAACCTCTCCCGAGGTCAAAACATGACCAGCACCAAACCTCCATGGGTGTTCGGTATATTACCATGTAATCTAGATTAGTTGACTCTAGTGCAAGTGGGAGACTGATGGAGATATGCCCTACAGGAAATAATAAAAGTGGTTATTATTATATCTTTGTGTTTATGATAAATGTTTACATTCATGCTATATAGTATTAACCGGAAACATTAATACTTGTAATATTTGTAAACTAAATTAGAGTCCCTGGTAAAGCCTCTTTATAATACTAGCTTGTTGGTTAATGGATGGTCGTGGTTTATCGATCATGAACATTGAGATGTTATTAACAACAAGATCATATTATTAGGAGAATGGTATGATGGACATACTCCTATAGATAAGCGTAGCATAAAGATCAAGTCATTTCAATAGTTCGTTTGCTATAAGCTTTCTGATACATAGTAACCTAATTCCTTCGACCATGAGATCATGCTAATCACCATCACCGGAAGGATGCTTTGATGACATCAACCACCACACCATAACTGGGTGGCTATAAAGGTGGCATTGCGTGTTCGGAAAGTATGTGTTGAGGCACATGGATCAAGAGTGGGATTTGTCCATCCATATGACGGATAGATATACTCTGGGCCCTCTCGGTGGAATGTCATCCAATTAGCTTGCAAGAATGTGACTAGCTCACAAGGGATCACATATCACGGGAACGAGAAAAGAGTACTTATCGGTAACGAGGTTGAACTAGGTATACAGAGATACCGACGATCAAACCTCGGATAAGTAAACTATCGCGAGACAAAGGGAAATTGGTATCGTATGTAAGTGGTTCATTCGATTGCAAAGTAATCGTAGAAATATGTGGGAGCCATATGAATTTCCAGATTCCTCTATTGGTTATTGATCGGAGAAGTGTCTCGGTCATGTTCGCATAATTCATGAACCGTAGGGACACACTTAAGGATTCGATGTTGTTTAGTAGATATGGAATATAAGTAGGGAGAATGAATGTTGTTCGGAGACTCGAATGGGATCTGGGATATCACGAGGATATCGTAATGGTCCGGAGAATAAGATTCATATAAGGAAAGTCCGATTCTGGAGTTCGGGAATGATTTTGATGTTTTCATCGGAGAGGTTCTAGATTGGTCTAGAAGGTTCACCGGACCGGAAGGGGAATGGTCCATGAATGTGTCATGGGTAAGTGGAATGATTGGATCATGTCCTAGGTCACTTGGTTGGGCATTTGCGAGAGAGAATTAAAGCTCTAAATTTAAAGTCAAAAGGGAGGTTTGAAAAGTCAAACTGGAACAATAGTTTCCTAGTGGAAGAAGGAAAGAGTCCTTCCTTCTATCCAACTTGGGTTTGGGTATGGATTCAAACTCCCCTCTCCCAAGGCTGCCCCCTCTCATAAATAAAGGGGGAGGGCTGCCCCAAAGCACACAACACCAAGTCCTCCCCACTGCAGCACTTCGCCAGCAATCCCAATCCAACCGCCGCCGCTGGCCTCACAGGACGCACCGCCGCTTCTAGCCGCCACCGGCACCACCTCCTCCTCTCCGGCTTCTAAACCTAGATCGCCGGAAACCCTAGATCCACCATAACTCGCACCGGCTTAGGCGAAGCCCTACGAGATCTTCCTTCTACTTCCGACACCACGCCGTCGTGCTGCCGGAATCGCGAGGGGAGAACTACAACCTCCGCTGCCTGCTGAAACAAGGGAGATGAAGGTCTTCATCGAGTACCGAATGTGTGACCGACTGCGGAAGCGCTGCCGAAATGCAACGCTGGAAGGATCGTCTACGCGATCTTGAGATCGGCAAGTGTACGACTACATCACCCACGAGAATCTGCTCTCGTTAACCGCTTTGGAATCTTTGAGGATGAGTACTCTAATCGACTCGTTGCTACAATCTAGTAGATAGATCTTGGCTTGTTTGTGTGCATGCGGTAGAATTTTTTTGTTTTCCATGCTACGAACCCCTACAATTTGAAATACTGTTTATGTATGCAGTTTGAAAACATTTGACGTATAAACCTGCTGGTGGGACCTGTTTCTACAAATTATCCCTTATAATTGACTAATTTATGAAATCTGTGACAAGTGCGACAGATCTGACAAACGGGACCCATGATAGATTATGCCATCTGACTAGTGGGGCCAGCTTTAAGAAAATAAAAAATGGACAAAAAATTTGGGCCAGAAAATGCCATGCCAAAAAATATATGGGCTGAATTTTTGGGCTAGGCCTACTAAATAACTGCTCCATAAATTCCAAATTTGAAAAATGAAAAGTCTGGAATTATTGGGCTTGGCCCATGTAGAGCACCTTGTTGGATTGGGCTGAATTGGATCTACAAGCATTGCCACAAAGGATTTCTTACGTGGAGGATTATGTGGATATGCTAGATAGCCAGTGAACAAACCATCTATATTGGTCATAATAGTCTATGACCAATTCACAGGAAAGGTATTTATAGTCCGTTAGTGACTCTCAGCTTTTGACCATGTATTTTTGGTCATAAGAAGGTCATAAAATGAAGAAAATGACCATTTAGTAAACAGGCACTAGAGGATCAATACACATGTGAAATTGACTAGGATGCTAGATTTGATGACACTGATGATGAAGAGAACGAGGAGAACAATGACATCCTCTTTTTAGCCGATTACGATGGTGAGGACTTGCAAGTAATTGAGTGGGACAGGGACGATCCATTTTAGAAGGCACCGTATTTGAAACGATGCAGGACTGTCATAATGCCCTTACTACATGTTGCATTCGCACCAATAATGATTATGATGTTATTAAGAGTGAGCCAAAAAGGTTCATAGTGAAGTGCCCATACAAGAGGTGTAGGTGGAGGATGCATGCATCCACTATGCTCAGGAGCAGTTTGGTTCAGGTATTACAACCAGTTGTGTATTTTAGATCATTTTGTAGAGTTTGTTAGCTGTACCTGACATTTTCATTATGTTTCAGATAAAAATTAACCGGTTCGAACATTCTTGTCCACCTCAAGGGGGACAGCCAAAGGACAAAACAAAACTAGAAAAGACTAGGTGGTTGGCAGATGCAATCATGGATTGGATGAGAGAGAACCCATCACTTGGTGCAACAACAGTCATAAAAGATGTTTATAAAAAGTTTAATATTACAGTATCCTACATGAGGATGTTTTATGCAAAGGAAATGGCTCTTGAGAGGATCAATGGTCCATGGAATGAAAGTTTTCAGTTGCTTTACAACTTCAAAGCTGAAGTGGAGATGGCTAGTCCAGGTAGTGTTATACATATAGACATGCATAAAGTTCAGTACAAAATAAGAGGGAAGACAATGGAGAAGGAGTGCTTTAGAAGGGTTTTTTTTGTTTCAAAGCTTGCTGGCAAGGGTTTATGGATGGTTGCAGGCCTTATTTGGCCGTGTATGCAACAACTCTTCATGGCAAATTTAAAGGACAACTAGTAGCTGCTACTGCAGTTGATGGACACAGGTGGATGTTCCCTATTGCTTATGGAGTTTTGGAGATTGAGTCAGAGTAAAGTTGGACTTGGTTTCTGGAGAATTTGCGTGATCTTATATGTCATCCACCAGGACTTACTATCCACACATACGCTTGCAAAGGTTTGGAGAAAGCTGTAGAAGCAGTATTCCATGGAGTGTAGCATAGGGAATGTATGCGACACTCAGTGCAGAATTTTACAAAGAAATTCAAGGGTAAAGTTTATGGGATTTCTATTTTCGTGCCCCTGGTTCGTTAGTTGTACTTACTTTTCGTCACTTTTGCCGCCCAGCTCCTTGTCCGAAATTCTCACATCGGTCTGAAACTCGCTCTCCATCGGGTCCCGTTAGTTGACCCTCGCCGTTACGTGCTAACAAGTGGGTCCAAATTCAGGTGGGTCCCATAGTGGACCCTCACCGTTACGTGCTGACAAGTAAGACTCTCCCGTTACATGCTGAGAAGTGGGGCCATGTTCGGTCGGGTCCCGTAGTAGGACCCCCCATGTTGAACTGCGTGGGGCCAGCTTGTTGGGAACGCGTTTTGGGGGATGTGGTGTGGGACCATGTGGGACGCGTTTGGTAGTTACGTGTGCCCTGTCGCCTAAATTGGAAGATTTATTTTTTGTTATTTTTATGATTGGCCTTTTAAGAGCGCTTTTCCCCTTTATGTCGCTAATAGTTGTTAATTTTTTCCAAAAGGCAGCGAATCTAGAGCAGCTTCTCTCTTCATTCATGGTTCCTTTTGGCCCTCGTATTTTCCCAATCTGGTAGCAAATCTAGAGCAGCAAATCTAGGAAGCACCATAAATATGTAGATAAACATAGCAAATGTAGATAAAGCAGCTAATATAGGATTATATAGTATGGTACTTAAACAAGGTTCGACAATTAGGCTGCTCAGCAGCAGCTTACAAGTTCAACACAAACAACAAAACAAAAGAAGCTACTTTATAGCAGCAGCAACAACACAAGATCAGTGGCCCCTCATGGCCTCCTCCTCCTCCCTCTGGCGCTTCCTCCACTTCTTGCCGCCCAGTCCCTTGACCTTGGGCTCCTTGGGATTGATCGGGGGCATGCAACCCTCCTCGATGGCCACCTTCTGGAGGTTGTGGAGGTGAAAACCGAGCGCCTGGTGATTGGATCTGAAGCCGTCGATGTTCTTTGACAGGCCGCAGGTCTTCACGTCCTCGGCATGCCTCACGAGGGAGTTGAAGTCGGTGACGAGGTCCCCTGGTACAGAAGGGGAACCTATAGACGTCGCCGGTGAAGAAGTCATTGAGCTGGCCGGAATTCAGCTTCCTATGCACCTGACGAGTCTTGGTGTCCGTGGACTCGTCGTCGCTGCTATCCACCTATTACAAAAAACAGTAGCATGCAATAAGGCCATGATTGAGATGTAGGGGTTCGTAGCATGGAAAACAAATTTTTTTATTGCATGAACACACACAAGCCAAGATCTATCTACTAGATTGTAGCAACGAGTCGATTAGAGTACTCACCCTCGAACATTCCAAAACGGTTAACGAGAGAAGATTCTCGTGGGTGATGTAGTCATACACTTGCCGATCTCAAGATTGCGTAGACGATCCTTCCGGCATAGTGTTCCGGCAGCGCTCCGCAATCGGTCACACATTCAGTACTTGATGAATACCTTCCTCTCCCTTGTTCCAGCAGACATCAGAGGTTGTAGTTCTCTCCTCGCGATTCCGGCAGCATGACGGTGTGGTGTCGGAAGTAGAGGCAAGATCCCATAGGGCTTCGTCTAAGCCGGAGTGGGTTATGGTGGAGTATTAGGGTTTCCCCGACAATCTAGGGTTTAGAAGCCGAAGAGGAGGAGGTGGTCGGCGGTGGCTAGGGAGGCGACGACTTGGTGCGGCGGTGGCGGCTGGAGGAGCGGTGGCGGTTTGAGGAGGGGCTAGTTGTGGTGTGTCTTGGAGGGAGAGAAGGATTCTGTCCTTCCTCCACCAGGAAACATTGTCCCAGTTTGACTTTTCAAACTTGCCTTTTCACTTTCAATTTGGAGTTTAATTTCTTTCTTTCAAACGTCCAACCAAGCGACCTTGGAAATAATGCAATCATTCCACTTAGTCATGACACATTCATGTACCCTTCCCCTTCCGGTCCGGCAAACCTTCTAGAACATTCCGATGAAAACACCGAAATCATTCCCGAACTTCGGAATTAGACTTTCCTTTTATGAACCTTATTCTTCGGACCATTCTGGATCTCCTTGTGATATCCCAGATCCCATCCGAGACTCCGAACAACATTTGGTCTCCCTACTTACATTCCATATCTACTAAACAACATCGAATCCTTAAGTGTGTCTTCCTACGGTTCATGAATTATGCGGACATGACCGAGACTCTTCTCCTATGAATAACCAATAGAGGAATCTGAAAATTCATATGGTTCCCAGATATTTCTATGATTACTTTGCGATCGAATGAACCATTTACATATGATACCCATTTCCCTTTGTCTCGCCATATTATACTTATCCAAGGTCTGATCATCGGTATCTCTATATACCTAGTTCAACCTTGTTACTGATAAGTACTCTTTTCTTGTTCCCGTGATATGTGATCCCTTGTGAGCCAGTCACATGCTTGCAAGCTAATTGGATGACATTCCACCGAGAGGGACCAGAGTATATATATCCATCACATGGATGGACAAATCCCACTCTTGATCCATGTGCGTCAACAGATACTTTCCGAACACTCAATGCCACCTTTATAGCCATCCAATTATGGTGTGGTCTTTGATGTCATCAAAGTATCCATCCGGTGATGGTGATTAGCATGATGTCATGGTCGAAGGAATTAGGTTACTATGTATTTGAAAGCTTATAGAAAGTGAACTATTTGAATGACTTGATCTTATGCTACGCTTAACTATAGGAGTATGTCCATCACATCATTCTCGTAATAATATGACCTTGTTGTTAATAACATCTCAATGTTCATGATCAGGAAACCATGATCATATATTAACCAACAAGCTAGTTTAATAAGAGGCTTTACTAGGGACTCTTTTATGTTTACAAATCACACAAGTATTAATATTTCCAATTAATACAATTATAGCATGGTATGTAAACATTTATCATAAAGATGAAGATATGATAATAACCACTTTATTATTGCCTCTTGGGAATATCTCCAACAGTCTCCCACTTGCACTAGAGACAATAATCTAGTTTCAAATATTTGTGTATTCAACACCTATGGATTTCCGGTGTTGTATGTACATGATTGCTAGTGGTCAACTGATCTTCGGATCCGACACTTACAGGTCCATGTGTAGTTGCATGTCTTTGCGTCTCCACACATCACTCATTCTCTAGTGAGATGGCTTTGTATGAATTTGGTCCTTTGGTGAGACATTTAGTTCCTTAGGGTTAAAACATGTTGATAATATTGTCATACAATATATCTTCATAGTACTATCCCGTTGTGGACCACACCTAGTTTGATAACAAACTACTTGACACAAATGCCCTCTTTTGCTGCTATAATAGCAGTCATATACTTAGCCTTTTGTTGTAGTATCTGTCACAATGTCTTAACTTTGGAACTCATCCAAATCCATTATGGAACTTAATTTCCATTATATTGTGCCACCCTTAGTTTAGATTGAGATAAACTTAATTTGTACTTTTAGAAAAAACTAGTATCAATGTAGTACTTTTTACAATGAACTAATCATCTATTTGTCACCTCTACAAAAATAATATATTCTTAGTTCTTCCAAAAGATCATAAGAATATCCTTACTATCGTCCAATGATCATATTATGAATCATTCTGGTATATGCTCATAACATTTAGATCATAGGACATATCTGGATTTGTACATATCATAGTATGATTGATAAAAATACTCTTTGTGATTTCATACATCAAGTATCAATCTATACTTGAATCTTTATTTCACTTACCAAGTGTCAATACACTTGAATTTCGATTCAATCCTTTCTGTGCAACAAGAACCTTTCTTGTAGTTTCTATATTGAACTCATTCAATATATCATCTATGTACTTTCGGAACAACCATATTAGCGTTTCAATCTATCCATATAGACATTGATGCCAAATATTTAGGTTTTGCCTAAGTCTTTCATCGAGATGAAATTCTTAAGTTGTGTTAACAAAAGATACATCATTTCCAATCAACAATATTTCTTCCACATAATGTATTAGAAATATGTCTTAGCGCTCCCACTTAATTTCTTGCAAATGCAAGCATCTTCATCATCTCTAATGAGATTAAACTCTTTTAACAGTTTCATCATGGTGAAGATTCCAACTCCGCGATGCATATTTCAAACATTGAAGTTTGAATACGCTTTTAGCATCCTTTGAATTAACAAAACTACTTGGATCGTGTTAAGTACACGTCCTTAGTAACAATTCTATTAAAAGAACTTTGTTTTGTTTGTTCAACTACCATATAACAGAATTATATGTAGTGGTTGCTACATTATCTGTCTAGACTAAATATCTCTATGAAAGATCAAATGTTGTCATAGTCAAACTTTGAACATTGTTGTGAACTCTTTCCCAACATGTCGACTATTTCATAGATGTGAAACATCCATGTCTATTCTTTATAGATCCAAACACGACTGTAAAGTCTTACACCTTTCTAGAGGCTCTTTCAAGTTCAAAGCTTGATTTATCGTGTATGGAACTATCACGGATTCTGGCTTAAAGCCATCTGACGGAGTCAGGGCCCATCATCGCTTCTTTACATACCGTCGGTTCATTATCGTCAAACAACAATGATCTACTTTCAAATCCTAGTATTTGATTGTTTACCCAACCTACTTGGTTCAATAAGAACTTAGACCTCCGTAACCACAACCTTTGAGCCACGTGAGTCATGAGTATTGTTGTTGCCTCCGGAACACTTTTCGGTGCTGTGCAACTTTGCACATATAGCTAAGGTTCTTTTAACCTTATCAAAGTTCTATTGTCCTCCCACTTATCTTTTCACAGAAAATTCGTTCTCAAAGAAACTTGACGTTCTAAGTGACAAATAGTTTTGTCTCCGGTGTTATGGAGGTATACTTAACAGTTATTCAAAATAACATAAAAGACAGATTCATCCGACTTTGGTTGTAAACTTCTCAGTTATGCATAGCATACCAATGTTTTAAGAAAGGACAACTTGGGTTTTATCCCAAACCATAACTTTATATGGTGTCATTTCAACGGATCATGATGGAGCTCTTTTTAGTGAAAAAGCGGTAGTCTCTAAAGCTTTTAATCTTTAAAATATAGTGGCAGTTTTATATTTTACACCTTTGATATTACCATGTCAAACAAGGTTTCATTACATATCTTGAACACTCCATACTCTTATGGTGTTTCGGGAAATGCAAATCCATGGAACGATTCCTTAAATCTTAGGTGTTATGCTAAACTTGTAACTCAAATATCTTCCTTGATGATCTTATCATAAACTATTTATATTTTTGTTACAATGATTTTCCACTTCATCTTGAAAGTCTTCGAACATTTTCAAATGTTTCACACTTCATCCTTATTAAGTAAATATTCATATATTCACTCAAATTTTAGGAGAAAGCATATGAAGTTGAAATCCATCTCTCTCTACTACACATAATGGACTTCATACATCAAATATGTACAAATTATAATAAGCTAGTTATCCGTTCCTTTTGGCCTATGAACGGAGTTTTAATTATCTCTAGGAAAGTTTCATAAGCGTCATTTGATCAAAAATCAAAAGACTCCAAAATTCCATCAAGTATGGGGGTTCTTCATGTTTTCTTTCCACTATAATTTAAACAGCGATGTCACTTCTTAAGTGATCTTTCAATCAATTGTATTTAGACATTTTTAGCATTATCTTTATGGATGTGATTTCTCCAACTAGATTTGTATATCATCCATCTTTCATGGAATATGGAAATTATTTGAACAACCCTTTTGTTCTCATAATACCTGATAAAACAAATCTAGAATGCAAGCTTTGATATTAACGAGCAACACAACAACCCTTTATTTTTTCTTGATGAACATCATCACATATTCTTTTGCTAGTTACTTAGGCCATTATAGTTCATGAATTGTGTTGTTTTGTATGACGATTCACACCAACAAATTCAGTATCCAATTCTTAAGAACCACATTGTTTAACAAGCAAATAATATAGCCATAACATGTATATCTTCTATACACATAAGCTGAACAATTCTATTCTTTTCTCTTCTGCCAAATATTTCTTCGATTTCTTTTTCAGTATTTATTTATCCTTTCAAAAGAATCTATCAACATCAATAGTGGCGCCATACTAATGACACATAGTACAAAGCGTGTATAGTTAAATGCCAATGTCTTTGGACTTGCACTTTGAAGTAGATCGCCATCATCAAATGCTTGGTGTTCTTTCAAATTCCATTCTTTAGTAATCTTTTAGTGTAGTAAACATTTTACCTACATCAAATATTCATCCTTATCATGGAACTATTCATGATCAAGCTACTTTAGCTTATAACCGTGAATTGCGAGTATAATTTTGCTTTCCAAAACCTTTTGGAGGATTAGGACGACCATCGTGTCCAACCTTTTGCAAATTCTCATCAAATATGAGAACATAAACTTTGCCATATTATACTCTATCATGTTGTAATCAAAACATCATTTCAGATATCGTAATATCTTCCACATATGATGGTTTCTGAAACAATTCTTTCTGCTCCTAGATAACATTGATATTAAAACAATCTTTTGAATATCAAGAATCATGGACACAAAACATGATATTATATACTAACACTGGAATTGTTACTCTTGATATAATACCAAATATTAAACTTGACGGAGTAACCGGAACTTGCTGAAAGTTTACAATAGGACTATTAAACTTCAGATTAACACATCAAAACAATACGATACCAGTTCGTAAAGTAGTTAAACAGAATTCTATAGTTCTACTATCTCAATTATAACTAAGCGTAAGGTGGTAAACGGATGCCAATGACTACAACAACTATGCAAATTCACTTTGATTTAATTTATGATAAATAGTGTTCAACTTTTAATCATATTGCTGTTGAACTCCCATTCAAAACAATATCCCTCACATTGTTTTAGTGATTACATGAACCAAATTAACCACACCAAGTCTGATAATCACATGACATGATGTAGTTTCAAAGGCGAACAATCATCATGTTCATCATAACATCTATATGACTCATGCTTTACCTTTCGGTATTCTGTCTTCCAAGACCATGCCTTTGCATGCTAGGCTCATCAAGATTAAATCTTAGTTTCCGCATGAGCAAATCTGGCTTGCTCCCGTTGTATACACTCGCAGAATCTAACACACCCGACCATCACGTGGTCCTTCGAAATAACGAGTCTTGGAAACGATGCCTACTAAGGACGAACACTTTATTACAAGATGAATAAAAGGATTAACATCACATGCAATTCATAATATGTGATATGATATGGCCTTTCTTCTTGTGCTTCCGATCTCCATCTTCAAGCACGAACATGATCTCCATCATCACCGGCGTGGCGTCAAGGTGAATGGCACCGCTCCATGGTTGTCATCCACCAGCATCAACTATTACAGCTACTTTGAATAATAGACATGCAGGTCTTAACGAAATTAAAAGACAACCATAAGGCTCCTGCCGGTTGCCGATTTACAATATGGAACATTGCATACATCATATATAATCACAATCATGGCCATATAACATCACATCACACCCCTGCAAAATAAAGTTAGATGCCTCTAATTTTCTTTGCATGTTTTACGTGGTTTGGGGCTTTCAATAAGTGTTGTTCTAACTTACGAACAAGAACCACAACGTTGATACTAGTATTGTCAATCACCCGTTGTAAATTGAATCTTCACTATGTTGGGAGAAATAGGCACCCGCAAAGCCACTTATGCAATACAAGTTGCATGTCAAGCATGGAGAAAGTCTCATGAATGATGTCATGTAAGGTTAGCCCGAGCCGCTTCATCCCACCATCCCGCAAGATGCAAAGTACACAAGAAGCGATCGACAACAAAAGCATTAACGCCCACAATGACCATTGTGTTCTACTCGTGCAACAAATCTTCATATAGACACGACTCTGATACCACTGTAGGGGTTCATAGCATGGAAAACAAAAAATTTCTATCGCATGAACACACACAAGCCAAGATCTATCTACGAGACTGAAAGGATAGAGATGTCGCCTAGAGGGGGGGTGAATAGGCAATTTCAAAACTGTTACGGTTTTGGTTTGATAGAATGCGGAATTAAACTAACGTTTATTTTACAAGCACAAAACATAAATACACTAGGCTCAACTAAGTGCACCAACAACAAATTAAGCTAAGCAAGATAGCACAAGATAAATATACCACAAGTGATAAGCAAGATATAAGTACTTCAAGCTCGATAGCTATCACAAGGAAAGTAAGCTCGGATATAGAGATAACCGAGGCATGTGGAGACGAAGATGTATTCCCGTGTTCACCACCTTTGGGAAGGGGCTACGTCACGTTGGAGAGGTGTGAGGTTCCACGAAGGATTCCTCACGCGCCACAAAGGCTCACCTTCTTCTCCGAGTCTATCCCACGAAGGAATAGGCCCTTTCCTTATGGCTAGCTTTTCCTCCACTCCGGAGATGGCAAGCTCCACAACCACTTCACAAGCTCCACGAAGGAGAATCCTGGGTCTCTTCACAATCTTCCACGAAGAGAACACCGCGGCACAAACCGCCAAGCCAACTAGGAGGTCACCCTCCAAGAGTAACAAGCTCACGGTCTCTCACTCGAACAAATCATAATGGAGAGCTCAACACTTATGCAAGAATGCAAAGCAAGAGCACCAAGGGTGCTCAAATCCTTCACTCTCAAATCCCACCAAAGCAACAAGTGCTAGGGAGGAATTAGAGAGGAAGAAAAATGGTGGAAGTCAACCAATGACTCCAAGATCTAGATCCAATGGGTTCCCCTCACTTAGAGGAGGAATTGATTGGTGGAGATTGTAGATCAAGATCTCCTCTTCCAAAGCCCTCAAAAATATGCAAGAATCATAGGAAGGAAGGGGGAGGAAGCAAGCTCAAGAGGTTCAACAATGGAGGTCAATTTTGTGGTCAAGAACACTCTAAAACGTTGCGAGAAGAACCCCCTTTTATAGTGGAAAGCAAATATGCCCGTTGGGAGAAAACTGTGCGAATCCGGTTGAAAGTTTGGTTGACTGCCCAATCGATGGTTCGGTTCCTGGACCGGAAAACCAGATCTCAACCGGGATAAGGGTCCGTACACAGTCTCGGATAGACTCAGTATAGAAAAACCGAAAATCCCGGTTGAATCTCGGTTGAAACCCAGTTGAATCTTGGTTTTCCGGTGCTGGCACCGGACCACCCGGTCTGGGAGCCGGTTGAACCGCATCCACAACCGGGATGAAACTGACTTCACGGAAAACGCAATAACTTTTGCATCCGGACTCTGATTTCAATGATCTTGGGCTTGTTTTGACGAGGACAACAAGCTCTAAAAGATTGTACAGAGAAACATCATATCCCAACAAAGGAGGATAGAACCAAATGAAGAAAGGTAAGAAGCCTCCCTAAATAAGAACCGATAAAACCTCCAAACTCGAAAACGCCATAGAAGACGATGAACTTGGGCTTGTTGAAGAGCTAGCAACAAGCTCAAGAACCTCACATGGAGAAACACCAAGAAGAAACAAAATAGGAAGATGCAAAGTATGCAAACGATTGAGCTCCCTATGACGATGTGATCAAGTTACACAACCGAGAGCCCCTCTTGATAGTGCGGCTATCTATCCTATAAACCGGTCTCCCAACAACCACCTTGAGACCGGTAAAAGGAAAACCTAGAAAGGCCATACCTTTTCCTTACGCATACCGCTTGATCTTGATGACAACGCTTCAAGCTCCACCCAAGTCGGAATGCAACACTTGATCATTGTTGCTTCGTGAAGACTCCTAATTTTCTCCCCATACACCACTATGGGATAGCTTCATTAATACATGTCTTCACATGTCCATTATCACCAATATGGATGGCAAGCTTCAAGCAAATGATCTTCTCGAGATGCTTATCTTGAACTTGCCCTTCTCAACCTTGATGACGATCACCACTTGATGTCATCCTCTCATGGGCTATATAATATCATACCACAAGACCATGTGGTACATTCTTTATGCTTCATGTGTTGACCAACTTGAAATCACTCTTCACTCTTTGTATTGGTCAACCAAGTATCTTCTCGTGCTCCATCTTAATATCTTGAGGTACATAAGGAACTCTTCATTTGATTACATGCTCTAAATCTTAGTCAACCATAGCTCAACTAATGAGGCTATCATGACACCAACTTAGAGACATATCTTGAATTCTTCTATTGAGATCACACTCTCAAGATCTTGATCATATCATATTCTTCTCTTCAACTCGATGATTTTGATGCCAATACTCAAGGTATATCTTTATCTTCATGGCATCCATACTTGAATCCAACACATGGACTACACGCATGACCTATGGAATATACCTTCATATAAAACTCAGTGAAAACATTAGTCCATAGGGATTGTCATTAATCACCAAAACCACACATAGGGGCAATTACCCTTTCAGAGACTGTAGCAACGAGTCTATTAGAGTACTCACCCTCGAAGATTCCAAAGCGGTTAACGAGAGCAGATCCTTGTGGGTGATGTAGTCGTACATTTTCCGATCTCAAGATTGCATAGACGATCCTTCCGGCGCTGTGTTCCGGCAGTGCTTCTACAGTCGGTCAGACATTAATTACTCGATGAAGATCTTCCTCTCCCTTGTTCCAGCAGGCAGCGGAGGTTGTAGTTATCTCCTCGCGATTCCGGTAGCACGGCGGCGTGGTGTCAGAAGTAGAGGGAAGATCCCGCAAACCTTCATCTAAGCTAGAGCGGGTTATGGTGGAGTATTAGGGTTTCCCCGGTAATCTAGGGTTTAGAAGCCGAAGAGTAGGAGGTGGTCCGTGGCGGCTAGGGTGGCGACGACTTGGTGTGGCGGCGGCTGACGGCGCGGCGGCGGTGTGAGGAGGGGCTGGTTGTGGTGTGTCTTGGAGGGCACCCCTCCCCTCTATTTATTAGAGGGAGGGGCATCTTGGGAGAGGGGAGTTTGAATACTTCCCCAACTCCCTCTCCTACTAGGCTTGTGGTGGAGGGAGAGTGTAAGATCCCTCCTTTATAAAGGAAAAGGATCCATGTGATTGCAATGCTAGTCCCTGGATCATTGCTAGCATCCACAGTTTAAGATGAAGTACACAGATACAAAGGTCATTATTACAGGCATTCCAGAGACAAACATAGTCTTTACAACTCCAAGGCCACAGGCCTAATACAAGAGTTCGAATAAGTAAATAAATAAAAGTCTTCATCTTCATGTGCCACAGGCAAACATGTTGAGTGTAGACTCATGACTCCTAATCCTCATCAGAGTAACCTGCAACATCACAAGTTACAGCCACAGTGGGTCAATACATTGGAATAGTATTGGCAAGTGATACCTTAGTATAATTTAGGTAGACTATATTACTATATGCAATTTGGCTAAGTGTAGCTTGGCTTGCTTTGCTCAAAATAGGTTTTGCCTATTAGTTGAAATCACTAAGTTTTTCTTTGTCAAAACTTTTCCCAAGGAGCCACCAATAGACATTGAGGTCCTTCACCCTTGTTCACCCACAAGTTTTACTTAGAAGTTGGGATGAGGAGATTCTTGATAGCTTCCATTTCTTGATGCTCAAGTTGTCCTTTTCTAGGGACATGGCTAAGTACTTAGATTTTTCCATCTGCAGAGGTTGTGCACTTTCCCCACCAGACTTGATTTTCACCAAGACAGGACCTTTCAGAAGCCTTCCCTTAGACCAAATGGACGCGCTCCAACCTATCATTCCCACTACCACCAACTGTCCAAATGGCTAAGTTCTAGCAACCTATGTGATCCAGGCAGAGCCCATATTGCCAAGTGGCTGCACTAGAAGCTTCTCAACACTTGGCCTCTAAAATCTCTTTGTTCCTGGGTGGCTTTCCACAAGTGAGATACACAAGGTTCACCAGTCCCCTGGCCTTGTGTAACCACTCAACACAAACCATTCCTTCCATTCCACCTAGGTGTTTCATTTACTTAGTTGTTTTATTAGGCAAAACACAAGTCCAAAGACTTAGAAATATTTTCATCATAGCATGTATATATTTCACCAACCCTTGGTTGCTACTAGCTAGGCTAAGCATGGCATAGATAGTATCTTAACTTAGAAATTTTCTAGCAATTCTACATCTACTAGGATTTCCCAACATGGGATATAAGCAAAATATAACATGCAAGTCTACAAAATATTTCTAATGCTTAGTAACAACATAGGAATAATAATATTCATGAAGTACCACTTTCCTTGGTAGTTTGGAGAGTAGTTACACTCTTCACAATCACAATCACTAGCACCAAAATCTACACAAAGAATTATAGCAACAAATTACATACAAAACATATACAACCAAAAATATATGCATGCATGCAAGATGGTATGTGATGATTTTTAAAACTCAACCAAGCAAGTAAACAGTACTGGTTCATTAACAAGTTAAAAACTTGCCAAACAACATTTATTTAAACCCTAAATCATTTTCTAAACATTTCATATACTCAAATTAGCCCTACACAAGTTTCTGCCAATAAAGCCATTTTAACAGAAGCAAAACATTAAACACATTGCATAATTAGAAAGATCTTGCTCTCCTGATTCCAACGGTATAAAATTTGTCAAATTCTAACGTGTGGATCAAAAGTTATAGCCAAAACAAATTTGAACATCTAATAGATTCAAATTCTGTCTTTTAAATCTAACTGTTGCCATGCGTCTTGTTCTAATTGGCCCATACCGGTTCAGGCAGATCGATCAACGAGAGCCACACGATTTAAATGAAGATGCACGGCCAGATCTAACGCGTACCTCTTCGACACAGATCTAATCTTACTCGTTAGATCTAAATCCTATGACCCTAATCTAATTGACCCTG
Source organism: Avena insularis (assembly GCA_023614405.1). Taxonomy (NCBI): domain Eukaryota; kingdom Viridiplantae; phylum Streptophyta; class Magnoliopsida; order Poales; family Poaceae; genus Avena; species Avena insularis. The sequence goes on along the minus strand of CM042693.1, from coordinate 241,635,171 downwards.
ACAGGCGCTAGCAGCGGCGCGGGCGATCGGCGACAGTGGCGGTGCCGGCGAACTAGGGCGCCCGGAGAGGTGGGAATATGCTCACCAGAACTGCAGTGACGAGGAGAAGCTCGATGTGTCCTTGGTTGGCGAAGGGGCGCTCGGAGCCGTCGCGGATTGCTCGTCGGAGTAGTCCCTGGCGGCTGTGGCTTCGGCTCGTCGATGTTGGCGATGTTCTGAGCCGCGCTAAGACAAGGGGAGGGTACCGTTAGATGCACAAGACGCTGGAGATCTTACGCGTATCAAACAGAGGGCAAGGGGAGGCTGGAACTTACGGAGAAAGATCGCCGGAGTTCGAGCAGAGAGCGGCGGCGCTCAGTTGTCGACGTTGCCGAGTCTACAGGCCATGCGCGAGCAAACGGAAAGTGTCAGTAGATGCGCACGGAGATGCAGAGCAAGCTAGCATGAACCACGGGCAGAGGGGAGTGCGGTACTCACCGGAATTCGTCGGTGAGGTCGTCGGAGCAGCGGGGTTGCGGCGAGGAATTCTCGTAGCCTGGGGGCGTTCTGTGCTCGGGGTCTAGGGGAAATGGAGAGGGGGCAGAGGGGGTTTAAGTAGGCGAGGTGGGGGCGTGAATCACTCCAGCATTGAACGGGAATTGACGACGCGAATCAAACAGGAAACGCCCGCGTGATTTGGGGATGAACCAGTCGCTGGGTGGAGACGACGATGGTCGTGTGGGCCGTGGCTGTCAGCGAGAGGAAAGGAGAGGAAGTGGGTCCATACTGTCAGCGAGCTAGTGGGTGCGGGGGCGAGTGAAGAAAACGGTTCGCGGGGTGGGGGTGCTGGGCTTAGATGGGCCAGTTGGGCCAGATTCGGCTGAGGCTTATTTTTTCCTCTTTTAAGCTTTTTCTTTTTCTGTTTGCTTTTATAAAATGGTTTTCAAACTTCAATTCAAATCTATTTGATTCCAAAACTTTTCAAGACTTTTGTACAATAAATCTTGTACTCAAATAAGTGTCAAACACATATGTTCACTCAAACACACTTGGGTCTTTTGAAAATAAAATAAAACCATGCCTTTATGAGGTGTGATAATAGGCATAGAATTGGTTTTATTTCATATTTTGCTTTGAGACTTTGCTCAAATTTTAGAAATCACTTGGGTTTGGATTCTAAACAATACTGAATGGTTAATAGCACCTTTCTCAAAACAAGTAGCACAAGGGCTTGAGTAAACTTACATAAAATATTGAGCAGCAATGCTCCTGTTTTTGAAATGATTTTTGAAATGAAATTATAAATGATCATGGATGCATGGATGATATGCATGAGTCTGAAACATGATTTTAGGGATGTTACAGAGAGAAGGATTCTCTCCTTCCTCCACCAGGAAACATTGTCCCAGTTTGACTATTCAAACTTGCCTTTTGACTTTCAATTTGGAGTTTAATTTCCTTCTTTCAAACGCCCAACCAAGCGACCTAGGACATGATGCAATCATTCAACTTAGTCATGACACATTCATGTACCCTTCCCCTTCTAGTCTGGCAAACCTTCTAGACCCTTCTAGAAAATTCCGATGAAAACATCGGAATCATTCCCGAACTTCGGAATTGGACTTTCCTTATATGAATCTTATTCTCCGGACCATTCCGGATCTCCTCGTGATATCCCGGATCCCATCCGAGACTCCGAGAAACATTCGGTATCCTACTTACATTGCATATCTACTAAACAACATCGAATCCTTAAGTGTGTCTCCCTATGGTTCGTGAATTATGCGGACATGACCGAGACTCTTCTCCTATCAATAACCAATAGAGGAATCTGGAAATTCATATGGTTCCCACATATTTCTATGATTACTTTTCGATCGAATGAACCATTTACATATGATACCAATTTCCCTTTGTCTCGCGATATTATATTTGTTCGAGGTCTGACCGTCGGTATCTCTGTATACCTAGTTCAACCTCATTACTGATAAGTACTCTTTTCTCGTTCCCGTGATATGTGATCCCTTGTGATGCAGTCACATCTTGCAAGCTAATTGGATGACATTCCACCGAGAGGGCCCAAAGTATATCTATCCGTCATATGGATGGACATATCCCAGTCTTGATCCATGTGCTTCAACACATACTTTCTAAACACTCAATGCCACCTTTATAGCCACCCAGTTATGGTGTGGTGTTTGATGTCATCAAATTATCCATCCGGTGGTGGTGATTATCATGATCTCATGGTCTAAGGAATTAGGTTACTATGTATTTGAAAGCTTATAGAAAGTGAACTATTTGAATGACTTGATCTTATGCTACGCTTAACTATAGGAGTATGTCCATCACATCATTTTCCTAATAATATGACCTTATTGTTAATAACATCTCAATGTTTATGATCAGGAAACCATGATCATATATTAACCAACAAGCTAGTTTAACAAGAGGCTTTACTAGGGACTCTTTTATGTTTACAAATCACACAAGTATTAATGTTTCCTATTAATACAATTATTGCATGGTATGTAAACATTTATCATAAAGATGAAGATATGATAATAACCACTTTATTATTGCCTCTTTGGCATATCTCCAACATGAGATACCATGATTATTGGGATTGATTACTTGCATAAATTAACCGATTGAGATCCCCTGATTATTCCCCAATCCCCAAATCTCGAACCAAATCGAATACTGATCGCAACTACAAATCGGTGCTAGTACTGATCCCAACTAGGGGAATTCATCGAAATATGAGATCTAACACAAGAGGATTAGCTACTGTAAAAATACCTAGCATCCAATGATTGAAAATACGAATAGCCGAGCCCTAATAAAACACGATCTAGCATCCAACGATGGGAATGGGGGAAGAACAAAGGAAGGGGAGAAAACCCTAGTTAGCTTCGACCATGGGTCGGCTAATATGGTCTCGAAGGGGTTCTCGGGCCTGATGTAATCATTGTACCTGTAGGGGTCCCAACTATGCGGGATCTGCAGGAGAACGGCGGGGGCCTGTATGGGGATGGGGGCCTCCTCGCCGGCGGTCACAGTTGAAGCGGGGACGGGGGTCTGGACGGGGATGGCGGCTGCCTGATATGTCCAATTTGCATCACCATTCTATATCATAATTTGCCTATATTCATTGATATATTTCATATTAAGAGGTGATACTTATGTCTTTTCATCTGTTTTTGCATGTTGGATGATTCTTGGAGGATAAACTGCCAGAGTCAGGATTCTGATAGAAAAAGAGGTGTTTTGATGCAATTTTGTGAAGATCAGAAAAATACCAGAAAAACTATGGAAAATCCTATTTTCCCAGAAGACGAAGAATGCCAGAAGGGGAGGCGGAGATGGGCCATAGGGGGCCCACACCCCCAGGCGCGGGCCACCCCTAGGCCACGCCTATAGGGGTGTGGCCCACCTGGCCCACCTATGGCTCCGCCCTCTCGCCTATATCTTCTCCTCGAAACTCTAATACACGGGAGCGACCACAAAAATATTCCGCCGCATCTGTGGGGCAGAAAACACCGAGAGAGAAAGAGCTCTCCGACAGACAGATTTCTGCCGGGGAAATTCCTTCCCGGAGAGGGGAGATCGTCGCCATCAACACAATAATCAACCTAGACTTCATCAGGATTATCATCATCATCCACACCATCATCTCCGCCAGCACCATCATCACCACTCCATCCCGCTGTAACAATTGTGTTGAATACTTGCATAGTTCTTAGGGGAAACTTTCCCGGTGTTGATTACTATTGTAGTTGATGCTTGTGAGTGGAACCATTGGATAATGTTTATGTTCAGATTGTTATCCATCACCATATCATCTTTGATCTTGATCCATATGATGTCTCGTGAGTACTTCGTTTAGTTCTTGAGGACATGGGAGAAGTCATGTTGTTAGTAGTGGATTTATGTTGAGATATTATTCAATGGTTTAGTATTTAAGTTGTGGTGCTATTCTTCTAGTGGTGTCATGTGAACGTCGACTGCATGATACTTCACCATTTATGGGCCTAGGGGAATGAATTGTGTATTTGGCTACTAATCGTTGGGTTGCCGGAGTGACAGAAACCTGAACCCCCGTTAGGAAACCATTGCACAAGGGAGTGTAGGATCTCAGAGTTTGAGGCTGTGGTTAGGTTATACCTTAATTTCTTTCCTGTAGTTGCGGATGATTGCAGGGGGTTTAATCACAAGTATGTTTTAGTCCAAGTAAGGTCGGTACATTAGCACAGGTTCACCCACACAACACTTACAACTCCAAAGAAGACTACTCAGCTATATGAAGCAAAAGCACTTGATGGACTTCACATGTGTCCTCGAGAACGTTTGGTCCTCATAAGTATTTCCACCGGCTTGTCCTTTGCTCAGAAAGGATTGGTCCACTTGCTGCAATTGTTTGTTATCTTTATTACTTTCACTTTATTTCTTTGCTTTATCAGAAAACCCCTAAAAATCCGTTTGCTAAGTATTTACAGAGATTTCCTTCTCCATACCACTAGTCAACACCTTCTGCTCCTTGTTGGGATCGACACTCCTATTTATCGAAAGTACTACGATACACCCCCTATACTTGTGGGTCATCAAGACTATTTTCTGGCGCCGTTGCCGGGGAGTGAAGTGCTATTGAAGAGTGGAACTGGTAAAGGAAACTTCTACTGTGAGTATTGCTTTTTATTTATGTTTGTTACTTTGTTTGCAATATGGATAACCCACTTGGTTTTTTGTTTGGGAAAATTACTACCACTGTCAGGGTAGTAGATGAACCACCACCTGTTGAGATAGATCCTTTTAAGATACCTAAAAGTATTGTTGATCGTGTTATGGATAATTATTATTTAGGGGATGGAACTGTCCATCCTGGTGATCATTTGCTTTTTATCTATGAATTATGCGGGTTGTTTAAGTGTGCAGTATCACAACTAAACAGGTGAAGAAGTTACTCTCTATATCCTTGAAAGGAAGAGCTGAAGAATGGTATAAGCTGCTGAAGAATGGACAATCCATGGAATGGGAGTAAATTGTACCTCTATTTTATTCTAAATTCTATCCTTCCAGTGAGATCCATAAGGATAGGAACCTGATATATAAGTTTTGGCCTCATGATGGAGAGAGTACAGCTCAAGCTTGGGGGAGATTGAAGTTACTAATGCTTAAATGTCCTATTCATGAAATCTCTAATAATATTATTATCAATACTTTTATGCTAGGCTTTCTCTTCATGATAAAGATTTACTAAATGCTTCTTGTGTTGGATCATTCACACATATGAAGGAAGAAGCTAAATGAGATCTCCTAGACACTACTGCAGAATAGCCTATTAGTGACATGCTTAAAAGCCCCATTGGTGACAGGCAAAGCGACTGTCACTGATAACTAGTCACTGGTATGAGGTTACTAGTGACGGGCAAGTGCCTATCACTAGTATATGTACTAGTGACAGGCATTTAAGCGTGCCCGTCACTAATATATGTATACTACTGACGGGCAAGAAAGATGCATGTTACTAGTTGCGATCAAAGGTCGTTGTCATGCGATGTTTTGTAGTGACTGGTCCATTATCATGCCTGTCACTGGTTTGAATTTTGGTAACCAAAAAATTAAATGCGTTTTCCAAATATTCCAGTAGCACAATACGAATGATACATTCCGTAACCCAATATGACATAATATTTGCAAGTGAAATGTAGATCCTTAGAGAGATTTGTAGAGACGGCTGAATAATTCATAGAATTTCGGGATGTAATTCCTAACTAATGGTTATTTATCTCTTAAGTCTCAGAATCAACTACTATCTGGAATCAACTACTATCTGGTTCAGTGCTTCTGCAGACTTTCTTTTGTTCTCTTTAATGTGCTGCTTGAAAAATCTTCACAAAGGTATCCTGCTGAGGGAGGTGAGAAAAAGGTAAAGTAATTAAAAATTTGACACTACAACTTAATATGCTAAAGATTTCAGAGTAAACACCATGTGTAGAAGAAAGACTTATCATAGAGTCCAATAGGATGTAAGATATACACATATGTACTAGATGAGTCTAGGAAACCTTGTCCTGTTTGTACACAAATCTGATCACCGAGCATCAGTTGAAGTCCATAATTTGAAGTTAGAAGCAATTTAAATAATTGGAAAATTAAAGTTACTTTTACTTGGTTGATGTAATTTGTGCACTACGTTATGAATACCACATCCCAGTACTTGCTTGTTTTTATCTTCTATGCAAAATCTACACGAATATCCATAACAAACAGGCAAATAACAGGACTAGCAGTAATCTGCACCAAAACAAGTTTCTAAGATTCATCTCTCAAAAACAGTTATTCCCTCTGACACATATTAGTTGACTTAGATTTATCTACTGTATCTAGACAAATTTGAGTCAATTAATATGGGCCAGAGAGAGTATTACGTTCTGAGTGCTTCTTGAGTGCTCATGTGTATGTATTCCCCATAACTTCAATGGAATAATCTTGAAGATTCATCGCTCGTGTACATGATCTAAGAAAATGCATAGGAACCGCCAAGTAGAACTGGACGTAAAGCATAGGACTAGGACATAAACACATACTTTACGTTTAAGCTAAAGTTTAGGAATTGGTAATCTTACTTTGCCCTGGATAGGGAAATATTTTGCTGCACACTACTCCTGTTTCTAGGTCTCCTAATTAGGCCATGACGTTCCATGCCATTGACATCAAACAGAATAATCCATGTATGATGCAATGATAATTAGTATTGTTGTCAGGGAAATCTAAATTAGAGGAGACATAGTCAAAACATAAGTATGATAATGGTAATACTTCCTCAGTCCTAAAAAGGATGTCACAAGTTCTTCTAAATTTGAATGAATCTAGACATGCTTTAGTGTGTAAATACATTTAAATTTTAACAAATCTAAGACTTCATTTTTAGGACGGATGGAGTATTATGAATTATTACAAATGAAATAGATTGATATAACGTTCAAATCATAGAAGTTAATAAACCATGGAGGAAAACTGAAAGTTCAAACAAAGCTGCACAACCGGAGCACCATAAGTAAAATTGTGTTGTAAAAATCTAGGAGCCATGTACTGTAGTTTAATTTTGGAAAAGGGGACGGTTACCTGCTTGATGGGATGAAGCCGGGGTGGTGGCTGACTGGACCCCATGGCATCCGACCTAGGGAGTGTCCCAGAGTGCACTACAAGAAATGTGGCAAACTATGACCTTCTGATAGTGGCCGTGAATAAAATCGTCATAAATCTATGATGATTTTGCACTAGATAGTCATAAGCCATTCGAAGGGGTCAAAACCTTGAAAAATTAAGACGTTTTGACTCCAAGACGTCATATTTTCCCTAGCTAAAATCGTCATAATATCGCGGATGTAGCATATGACATTTATTGTAGCTGATTACGACGATTTAAATTGGTCATAACGTCTAAAATAGAATGAAGTTGAAATGAGTAAGCATTTGCCCTAGAATTTTAATCTATATGGCATGTCTATGTGTTAGTTTGTGCATATGTGGCATACCTATGTGTCAATATTTGGTTCCAGGAAACCCCACAAATTTAACTCACGCGCGGGAATAATAAGCAAAATAGGGCTGAAGGGGGACTCGAACCAAAGACTTGACCACAGATGGAAGGCACCTAACTACCAGACCAACTCAACTTATTTGTCCCATACACGCGCTCAACCCTTTTAACTATCACACTCGATCGCTTGCGCAATAATAAGCAAAAAAGGCCTGCAGGGAGACTCGAACCAAAGACCTACCCACAAACGAAAGACACCTAACCACCAGACTAACTCAACTTAGTTGTCCCATATACGCGCTCAACCCTTTTGACTATCACCCTCGATCGCAACTGGGCCTGGCGGCCAGGTTCCCCCTAATGGGCCTCGCTGGAAACGTGTATTTGGGTGGGCTTTGACCTTGGGCGCAGTAGATTAGGTCCGGTTATGTTTTTTTCTTTTTCTTTTTGTGTTTTCATAATTCTTGTATATCTTTCTCATAAGAACTCTAAAATAATTGATTGTTGTCTCTAAATTTTTATAAATATCATTAGATCATACTAGGATGTTAATTATGAATAGTATGATTACTTTTAAATTGTGGATCTACTAATACCATGTTAGTCCATAGTAGGGACAATATCATAATTCAAAATATGATTTTGAAACTAGGGTTTTGAAGGTTCTTAGCTAGGACCCGAGCCTTGCTAAACTTGCATGGGATCTCTAAAGAAATAGCATATTGAGAGTCTAAAAATGGTTTTTTGGAAAAATCATGGGCATCAGATAATGTACCTGTAGTTCAAATCGGACCCACTTCCTATCGATTCGGCAGGAATTTGTCTTTTTCGCCAGGGGTGTACAGAAAGGTTTGAGATATCCCGGTTGGGACATTTGTACATGTAAGGTGGTCTACTATTTTTGAAAAATATGTTGGTAGCATTATAAAACTATCATTTGGTGGTTGCTTCACAAAACGCCCCGTTTTTTGCGGTCAGAGAATGGAACATGGATTTTCTATGCGACAAAAAGAAAATTCCTCCTGCAACATTATTCGCCATCCCACGATACATATGGGTGCACAATATGGGCACATTATCACAAACTATGCCGCGATTCTAGCCATAACATTGGTTGTTTGGGCCGAAAGCCATGAAACCTCGAACATGATAGGTCATTTCTGAGAAGGTTTTTTCGAAACACTTGAAATATACCAATTTTGGTATTTTTCCTTGCAAATATGTCACATAATAAGACACCAGGCAAAGGATTTGCATTGATCGGACCGTTTTTGAATTTGTTATGCCCGTTTCAAACTATGGTCAAAACGGCGGGCATGAAGGTTCTTAGCTCGGGGCTGAGCCTCGCTAAACTTGCATTGGATCTTTGAAGAAATAGCATATTATGAGTATAAAAATGATTTTTTTTCAAAAATCATGGGCATCAGATAATGTACCTTTAGTTCAAATCAGACCCACTTCCTACCGATTCAGCAGGAATTTGTTTTTTTCGCCAGGGGTGGACGGAAAGGTTTGAGATATCCCGGTTGGGACATTTGTCCTTGTAAGGGGGTCTACTATTTTTGAAAAATATGTTGGTAGCATTGTAAAACTGTCATTTGGTGGTTGCTTCACAAAACTCCATATTTTTTTGCAGTCGGAAAATGGAAAATTGATTTTCCGTGCGACGAAAAGAAAAACTTCCTCCTGCAACATTGTTGGCCATCGCACGATACATATGGGTGCACAATATGGGCACATTATCACAAACTATGCCGCGACTCTAGCCATAACATTGGTCGTTTGGGCCGAAAGGCATGAAACCTCGAACATGATAGGACATTTCTGAGAAGGTTTTTTCGAGACACTTGCAATATATCAAGTTTGATATTTTTCCTTGCAACTATGTCACATAATAAGACACCACGCGAAGGATTTGCATTGATCGTACCGTTTTTGAATTTTTTTATGCCCGTTTCAAACTATGGTTAAAACGGCGGGCATGAAGGTTCTTAGCTCGGGGCTGAGCCCCGCTAAACTTGCATTGGATCTCTGAAGAAATAGCATATTGCGAGTCTAAAAATGATTTTTTCGAAAAATCATGGGCATCAGATAATATACTTGTAGTTCAAATCGGACCCACTTCCTACCGATTCGGCAGTAATTTGTCTTTTTCGCCAGGGGTGGACAGAAAGGTTTGAGATATTCCGGTTGGGACATTTGTCCATGTAAGGTGGTCTACTATTTTTGAAAAATGTGTTGGTAGCATTATAAAACTTTCATTTGGTGGTTGCTTCACAAAACGCTCCGTTTTTTGCGGTCGGAAAATGAAAAATAGATTTTTTGTGCGACGAAAAGAAAAACTTCCTCCTGCAACTTTGTTCGCCATCCCACAATATATATGAGTGCATAATATGGGCATATTATCACAAACCATGCCGCGATTCTAGTCATTTGACCCGAAAGCCATGAAATCTCGAACATGATAGGTTATTTTGTGAAGGTTTTTTTTGAGACATACCCAATTTACCAAGTTTGGTATTTTCCTTGCAAGTATGTCACATAATATGACACCACGCGAAAGATTTCCATTGTTTTGATAGTTTTTGAATTTTTTATGCCCGTTTCAAACTATAGTCAAAACGGCTGACGTGAAGGTTCTTATCTAGGTGCTAGGCCCCGCGAAACTTTCGAAACATCATATTTTGAGTCTAAAAATGATTTTTGCGAAAAATCATGAGCATTAGATAATGCAACGTGTAGTTCAAACCGGACCCACTTCCTGCCGATTCGGCAGGATTTTATCTTTTTCACCAAGGGTGGACGAAATGGTTTGAGATTTACCGGTTGGTACATTTTCCATGTAAGGTGGTCTAGTATTTTTTAAAAATGTGGTGGTAGTATTTTGAATGAGAATTTTGGTGGTTTCTTCACAAAAACCCCGGTTTTTGGCGCTCGGAAAATGGAAAATGACTTTTCCATGCGACGAACTAGAAAACTTCCTCCTGCAACATTATTCGCCATCCCATTATGCACATGCATGCACAATATGGGCACATTATCACAAACTATGTCGCGATTCTGAAACAAAAATAGTGCTATTCAACCCTTAACCATGGACACTCTTGTCTAGCCAATCAGAATGCAGGAAAGATGTACCAACGGATCAATTCAACAAAACTCGGATCACTCCACCAAAACTCATCTTGGCCGTCCACGACAGCTCCATCCAACGCTTCTAAATTGACCCGTCATCCCACCGCGGGAGAACAAAATATGGACCGCAAATTTGGTCTATGCCGCTCATTCAATCCAACCCTAGCCGCACCATCTTAAAAAAAGAAACCATATCCCGCATGCGCAGACTGCTCTCTCCACTCCTTTACTCTCCTCTCACCCACCCACCGCCTCCACCCTATCCAGATCGAGGCGCCGCACTTCTCCTCTTCGCCGTGCTTCGATCCGCCCCGACCTGCTCCCCCATGGTTCCTCCCTGCTCCGCCGACTCAGGCCCTCCGCCGTCGTCCGCACAACCGCCATGTCATCCGCTACCACCATCACCCCTCCATCGCGGCCCCGATCGAGCACTTCGTGATCATCAAGGTCCGCCCGGAGGACGCGTCCTCGGGCGCCGACACCGCCATGGTCTCCTTGCTCCAGGCGCTCTCCATGCTCCTCCCGGTACTCTCCTACATCCACGCGGGCCCCATGGTCCGCCTCCGCTCCTGGGCCGCCGAGGCACCGGGACCTGTGCTCCGCCTCCATCCCCTGTCGCCCTAGGCTCCACCGTGCACCTCACCTTGGTGATGGAAGGGCTGGAAGTCGTGCAACTCGTGGAGAAGGTGGCCATGGCCACCATGGACGCAGGGGAGGCAAAGGGATCCAGGATCAGCTTCAGGGAGAACTTCTCCCCCGCGAGGGAAAGGGGTTCCAGTTCGGGATGGTGGCCATGTTCGACAGCATGGAGGAGCTGGACGACCTGGAGGGGGACGCTAAGGTGGAGGAGCCCTAGGCTTCCCTCAAGCTGTTGCTCGACGAGGTCGTGGTGCTGGACTTCCTCGTGGACGCCCCCGCGGCGGCCGGCCTCCGATCATTGGAGGTTTCAGGTTGTTTCTGGATCCGAGTGTGTGGTCGATTCTGGCATAATGGAATCGTGAAATTTGGATCGATCTTGAGATGAATACAATTTCTTTGCCTCTCTATACCACTGTTATGTACTTCCTGAATTTGGATTGCTTTGCCCATATATCAGAAATTGGATTGCTTTGCCCATATATCCGGAATGCTGGATCAGAAACATAGTGGTGGCGATAGGTTGAGCTTCTGAGGTGTTCCATGTTTAGGTTTGGTTCATGTTTATATTTCTATGGATATTAGCTTCTGAGGTGTTTCATATTTATAGTTTCTATGGATATTAGAGAAATGCAGCGAGAATGGTTTGGTTCGAGTGTGTTGGCCTTCGTGTTGCTTGCTTGGTTAGGTATAATTACTGGGTACAGTTAGTGTGTTGCCTATTTAGTGTGTTTCTTGTCGAAGATAATGATATACTATTATCATGTAGAGGTCTACTATGCAACATGTTTTTCTCTAGTAGCAGTACTACTACTGGTTTATGTATAGTCATATATAGGTATAAGACCTCTATCATGTATAAGTATTCTCATGTATAATAAATATGCGCTGAAATGCCTGTACTTTAAGAAGAGAATTAACCATAATGAAACCATACATGGTCAGATTTATGGAATCTGTGAAAACAATTGGTAATATCTGCTGTTGAGAATATGTTAAATCCATATGTGATTTTTGAATATGTTGTTCGATTGTAGTTATTCTAAATTCACCTTCTTCTACTATGATTCAAAATCATTTAATAACCCTGTAGAGGAGGACCTGCAACTCCCATATCCCCTCCCTTCTTTCTTCCCGTCTTTGGCTCTGTGCGGCTGCCACTCTCTATCTCTTACAGCAGCAAAGGTGTGTAACATATTTGTTGTCTGGTTTTTCAGGTGCGGCGGCTGCCATCGAGTTCACGTGGAAGCTAGGGTTTGACCTCATGGGCAGGTGATCACGGGAAATTGGCTGGTGGTGGCCGCGATTCAAGTAGGAGGTCTGGCTCATCCATTAGATGGTGTCGCTTTAGACCCATTAGCTAGGAGATGGCGTTCCCTAGGAGCTGGCCACCGTGCATCACCAAAATAGCAGTGAGGTAGTTCTTTTATCAGTGTGCATAGTTTTTTGCCCTAGCTGTTGGATTGTGGATGAATGCAATACTGTGATCTGCTAAATAATCACTACCATAATATAGTTGATGCAAATGATAATGATATACTTGTTCCTTTCTATTTGGACTCTGACCTGAAATCTGTGCATCGTGCTCGATTTGTGCAGGATTGTTGTTGATCTTATATAGATCGATGAAACAAGTACGGAGTATGTTAACCAATATGTATTGCTGTTTGTATCAAAGTGCTGCTAATCTGTAGCTTAAATTAGTATATTTGTTGATTTGCTGAAGGTGTAGCCATCCATGAAAAATGTAGGTAGTGTAACAGACTAACTGGGTGTGAGTACATCAGTACCCATTTGAGATTTATTTTGCACTTTCACGTGTACCGGGAGATTATGGAATGCTCTGCATAATATTTTATTGTCTCGACAAATTAGCACGTAGAGTTGTAAATTATATTTGATTCATTGGTATAGAATTGGCTGATTCAACAGACGTCTCTATATTTGTTAAATTTAGTATCTATAAGTACACTAGTTAATGTCTAGCTAGGCAGTACTTCTGAGTTAGGTAAACTCATCTTAATTTCAATATATGTTCTATATATACCCGACATACATGTTCCAAGCAAAAACCTTGAATCCACCTAGAGCATGCTTTAAAATACGATTGGTGTTGATACATGTACTGTCCTATGCGATATGTAACTGCTACTACATCTGTTTTTTTTCTAGACGATCTATATTATTTTTACAAGATATTGCATTCTTTTCCAACCGAGATCACATTTTCCTTTCTTTACAGGAGCTCCAGGATAAAGGTGGAAGAAGCAAAAGCTTCATAGTCAGCAAAGAGTTGATGCTAGTTGTATCTTCCTAGGATTGCAGCTGGTTGTATGTTTGTGGGTGTTTTGGACTATGGAATGGTTGTAGTATTCATGGGTTTGCTAATTATGTCTGATTGTATAGCTGTATCTACAAATTGTATAGCTGTATCTACACTGTACTTCCTGGGATTGTGGATAGTTGTATGTTTGTGGGTGATTTGGACTATGGAATAGTTGTAGTATTTATGGGTTTTGCTAATTATGTTTGATTGTGTATATCTGTATCTACACTGTATTCTTGGGTTATGTTTGATTGTAATATACTGATTGTAATTTGGGTCATTCTAATCGAAATATTGATTATTTAATGTATGTACTTTAGAAATGATCCCAATGTCAGTTGGGCTCTAAAAAGGCCATGGCCCAAAAAAGTGGACTCGAGCAACGAGCAATATCACAAAAATGGTTCAAATAAAAAATAACGAAAATAAAAGGGCCAAAATATTGGGCTTGGCCTAAGCAGCAAAAAGGAATTGCAAGAAGAAATTAATGGACTGAATTTTGGGCTTGGCCCATGTAAATTATTGAAATGGACCGGACTGATTTTATGCCACATCGGATCAGCCACGTAGGATCTGACTTGGACATGCTCGATGGTCCATGACGATACTTGATCATCATAGACGTTATGACGATCCAATATCGTCATAAACGGTTATCACGATTTTACCAAAAAGGTCATTATAGTTCATTTACGATGCCCAGCTTTCGACGATCTCAAAATCTTCATAAAATCGTCATAAACGGACTATTATGATAATTCTGTGACGAAAATGGAGGGTCATATATAACCAGATTCCTTATAGTGGTGGTCGTGGACTCATGGTAGCACCGAACTCATACCATAAAAGCAGAAGAACAAATAACGTGAATGAGAGATTGTCGATGAAATTGGAACGGGAAAGAAGAAACTGAAACACCAGCATGTCCGGTGATGTACCAGCAGTACGGTGTTGCCCATCCATGGTCGCCGATGTAGTGTCGTTTAGGCGTGGTCGCCGAGGAAATTATGGCCAAACCCTCGACACTGGGATCCCTGGCCTCCTGCACAACAAGACCTAGGAGAGAGGAGGATTCTGGCGGAAGGGGATTGGTCTTGGAGAGAGAAGTGGGACAGTTCACCGGAGACGAACACCAAAGTAGGGTCAATTGGCGGCGGTGCTAGGTTTTTTACGCCTGGGTTAGAGACTTGAGGCGACGACAATTTTTGGATTTAAGTAATGTGAGGGATGGGAAAAGAGTCATGGGCTTTGGGATCGTCGAAACATTTTCCTTTCCTTTTCTTTTTAATCTGGAGCGGGGATTTACATAGGAAATGGCACGATGTGTACAAGGAACTACTATGCGCACGACAGTTCACGTATGATGCCTCTGTGCTAGCAAATCTAGCGGACTCCATTGAATTGGCCTACTAAACGGAAGACCTATATGAAACGTTGTATAGTACAAAAATCATACGTAATATGGCATGTGCATAGAAGTACTTTATGTACAACGTCTCATGACAATGTCTATGGCTTATTGGCTTGAAAAGTAGAGAAGAAAATAAAATCGCATGTTCCGTATTTTTCATAGGAAATGAAATGGTGACATGCCTTTTAGAGATGCCTATTACTAAGAAATTTGTTCCTTTAAGCTGGTCTCTACAAAAATATTAGTGACTGACACAATTTTGAGCCTATCACTACTTATAGCGTTCCTAGTGATAGACCTTTAAAGATGTTCGTCACTAACTAATTTTTCCATTCATCCGGTCTCTATAAAATATACTAGTGACAATCACTTTTATACGTCTATCATTGGCATTGTGTACTAGTGACAAGCTTATTTGTCCCCGCTAAGAATACTTACTAGTGACAGGCACAATTTTGCCCGTCACTAACAACCTAGCGTCTATAAGAATTTTTGCAATAGTGAGACCATATTCAAGAGAACACTGAAGCATGGGAGAATGACAAAGAAAGAAAGTCAGGTATAAACTATGATTATGAATGAATTAAATCTTTTATGGGAATTGATGACTTCCGTGATATTAGTACTGAGTATGGTCTTTATTCTCAAGTTCTTGCAAAGTGTTTTAAGGCTTTTGCCTCTTATATTGAAATTCCCAAAAAGGAGTGGGACAAGTACCATGCTCCTTATAAAGACATTGTTATCCATGTTCCTGCTAGCATTGAATTTTGTACTGTTGATCCTATTTTGCCTGAACCTTATGTGGAGAAAATCCCTTTTCCTGTTAAGGTAAAGGAACATTCTATCATAGCTAATGTGGTTAGCAAAAGTGCAAAAAAAAACCGTGGAACCTGATGAGCAAATAAACATTGAACCTGTGGTAGCTATTGTGAAGGATCTTGTCACTAAAAATATAAAGGATGAGCACATTGTTTTCTATGAAGAAGCTTCTAATATTGTCTCTCATCCTAGAAAAGCTAGAAAAGCTAGTGGCCCTGTGCTTTTTGTTAGAATTGGTGATCATTGCTATTCTGGTTTATGTGATATTGGTGCTAGTTCTAGTGCTATTTCTTATGATCTTTACAGGGAAATTATGCATGAAATTGGTCCTTATGAGCTTAAGGACATTGATGTGGTTATTCACCTTGCTAATAGAGAGACATTTTGTCCAATTGGCATTGTAAGAGATGTGGAAGTTCTTTGTGGTAAGATTAAATATCCTGCTGATTTTCTAGTACTTGGTTCCGAAGCTAGTAAAACCTGACCTATTATCTTTGGTAGACCCTTCTTGAATACTTGTGGGGCTATCATAGATTGTAGTAAGGATTTTTTTTGACTAAGTTTGATGGAGATTCTTATGAGTTTAATTTTTCCAAATTTGCTAAAACTCCTTATGAAAATGAACTGCCTAATGAGGATTTCAGGGTTGAACAACTTTCTGCTATTTCTCTTGCTCGTAACAATGCCTTGTAGCAGTTTATGGAAGATCATGAACGCGAGGTCTTCATGAAGGAAAGAAATGAGATTGACGAGGTTTTCCTTCGTCAACCTAAGTTACTTAAGCATAATCTACCTGTGGAAGATTTGGGTACCACACTACCACCTAAAGGGGACCCTATTTTCGAATTAAAACCTTTACCTGATGATCTTAAATATGCCTATCTAGATGATAAGAAAGTATATCCTGTTATTATTAGTTCTAAACTTTCAGGAAAGGAAGAAGAAAGGTTATTGGAAATATTGAAGAAACACCGAGGAGCTATGGGGTATACTCTTGATGATTTAAAAGGGATTACTCCTATTATATGTCAGCATGCTATTAATATAGAACCTGATGCAAAACCAGTTGTTGAGCACCAACGCCGTCTAAATCCTAATATGAAGGATGTGGTAAAAAATGAGGTATTAAAACTCCTTGATGGTGGTATTATTTACGCTATTGCTGATAGTCAATGGGTTAGCCCTGTTCATTGTGTCCCAAAGAAAGGGGGAGTCACTGTTGTGCCTAATGAAAATAATGAGCTTATACCCCAAAGAGTAGTGGTTGGGTATAGAATGTGCATTGATTTTAGAAAGGTTAATAAAGTCACTAAGAAATATCATTATCCTTTGCCCTTTATTGATCAAATTCTAGAAAGGTTGTCTAAAAAGACCCACTTTTGTTTTCTTGATGGTTATTCTGGGTTCTCTCAAATTGGGTGAAAGCGCAAGACCAAGAGAAAACCACCTTTACTTGTCGCTATGGAACTTATGCTTATAGGCGTATGCCCTTTGGTTTATGTAATGCTCCTGCTACCTTTCAAAGATGTATGTCTGCTATCTTTCATGGTTTTTGTGAAGAAATTATGGAGGTTTTCATGGACGATTTCTCCGTCTATGGAACTTATTTTGATAATTGTTTGCACAACCTTGATAAAGTTTTGCAGAGATGTGTAGAAACTAACCTTGCTCTTAATTGGGAGAAATGCCATTTCATGGTTAATGAAGGGATTGTTCTTGGACACAAAATTTCTGAAAGAGGAATTGAAGTTGACAGAGCCAAAATTGAAGCAATTGAGAAGATGCCTTTCCCTAGGGATATAAAAGGTATTCGCAGTATCCTTGGTCATGCTGGTTTCTATAGGAGGTTTATTAAAGATTTCTACAAAATTTCAAAGCCCCTTACTAATGTTCTTCAAAAATATGTAACTTTTGTTTTTGACGATGATTGTAAGGAGGCTTTTGAAACATTGAAGAAAGCTTTGACTACTGCTCCTATTGTTCAACCACCTGATTGGAGTTTACCTTTTGAAATTATGTGTGATGCTAGTGATTTTGCTGTGGGTGTTGTTCTTGGGCAACGTGTTGATAAGAAGTGTATCATCCCAAAAATATTAAACTAGAATCATCAAACTCTAATCACCAAATTTAGGGTTAACAAAAACTTTTCCAAATTAAAATATGAAAGCATTCATATGAGTGTGCATTAAAATTTGGATTCTTTTGAATGGCCATGATTATGTGTTTCTTTGCTTGTAAAATGATTCTTAGGTTAAATAAACATCATCTAAACAATCCCCACACTTTTCCCAAAGACAAATAAATCAAAACAAACAACTTATGTGAATGGTCACTTTTGCCAATTTAACTCCCATGCATACTTTGGCTATCTCTAACTTTCAGAACTTAACAGAAACATGTATGGATCTTTGCAACCCTTGATAGTAGTCATAACAAAGTACCAAGGCCCACCTTGTGATCATCCAGAAACATTCAAATGCATAGTTTAAATGACAGTTTAAAATTGAATCTATATCATATGGGAAGATCCCACCTTTTCAAAAACCACTCAAACCAACTCAACTTTCAAAACCCAAGCATCTACAGACTCACCAGCATATTCCTAGCACCCCCACCAAAAATCATTTCAAAATTCAAAACTTGAATTCATGCGGCCATTTCATCAAACACCTTGCAGATACAAATCAAACAAAATCAAAACACTATAGTGTGCAGTGATTCTGGCCTAACTTGTTCCCTCTCTGGACACCACTAGCCTTAGTAGATCATCTAACAACCTTAACTAATCACTAGCCCCACTATAAGCTTGCCAAGATCATCAATGGTGAACAGGCCGAGAGCACCCATGTCACCCCAGTGTGGACATCAGGCTAGAGGAAGAACTAGCCGTGCCAACCTTGTCTGGGAGGTAGCCCATGCCTCACCGCCCCTCTCGACCAGCCCCGCCAGCAGATAGCCAACTGCCAGAACACCGCGCCACTGGTTGTCGACCATGCTGACGCGCACCACAGAGCACGCTCCGTTCCCACACAACCCGACCACCTCGATCCCTTGCCGCCCTCCAGCATGCTCCCCACCATCCCAGGAGACCGCCAGACATGCCCATTTCACCGCCCGTGCCCCGTATCCACCGCTCGCCGCAAAGTTCGCCGCCTCTGCCTCGCAGAGCATCGTGCGTTCCCGACCGTTTTCCACCGCCCCTACACGCGCATTAAAGCCCATTAAATCCCATTAAAGCCCTAGAGCATCGCTAGGAGACCACCGATCGATCGCCACACTCGGCCATGACTCTAGCTACCCGTAGCCGTGTCGCCACCGTCGCCTGCCCATCCCGTTCGGTCTCACCGTCGAGCCTATAAAAGGAGGCCACCCCCAGCCGAATTGAGCACACCATCTCACTCCCCTCACTTCACTGATCGTTCCACCCCATTCCCGGAGCAAGCCGAGCAGCGCAACGCCGGAATTGCACCGGAGCAGGCCGCCTCTGGAGAAGAAGGGCGCCGTCGATTTCATCCACCCCATGAGGAGCTGCCGGTACCGGGAGGTTCGCAGTTGTCGACTTCATCGTTCACCCGCATAGCCGACCTTCGCCTGAGCCCCGGTGAGCCCCCGACGACCCGCACCTGCCGTGTTAGGTTTCTGTCTCGCCGGCGCCGCCCGACGTGGACGATGAGTAGCAGCCGTTCCATTAGACTTAGATCGTGCGGATGAGATTGCCCCGTACCGCTTCGCGTTTAAAGAGTCACTGACCAGTAGACCCCCCCTTTTAGTTGCACCCCGCGCCACGGAGTGACACTGGGC
The DNA here is from genome assembly GCA_023614405.1 of Avena insularis. Classification (NCBI taxonomy): domain Eukaryota; kingdom Viridiplantae; phylum Streptophyta; class Magnoliopsida; order Poales; family Poaceae; genus Avena; species Avena insularis. Next base: position 241,615,518 of record CM042693.1, on the reverse strand, counting down.
CGGCCCATTAGCAGTTCCCGCGCAACCAAGTCGTTTGAATTTAACTTTTTCGATTTTAATTCAAACATAGTTCTGTACCCAGTTTCAAAAATCAACCCAACTCGATTCAGTGAACCAAATTGGATAAAACCAATTTTGTTAGAAAGGTTTTGAAATGCTTAATCCAAGCACGTTGGATTCAAATCATTTGAATCTATATATCAACCTTGGTAAAAATAACAAGGCAGAAGGTTTTCTGCATTGAAACATTTTTCAAAATTAAACCATAATAGCTTTTGAGTTGATTCCAACTCTCAAAAATCATATTTGATCATACCTTTCAGAATATATAAAAATATATGGGTTTACTTACAGAAATAATGTTCAAGTAATAAAAGAATGCCACATAGGCATTGCTAGTCACTTTATTTAATTTAAAATAAAAGGTTAAATCTTATTAAATTGTGACACCACTTTAAATCACATTCCCATGTACTAAAATATGTGGTGATGACATGTGTCAACACGATCCCATGTTTGGTTTGGAGAATATTAAATCTTAAGTAGTTTTTCAATGAGTAGAAATTACTTTTCTAAAAAAAATAAAAGAAATAATCTTGTAATATTAGTGAGGATGCTAGATCATCTATAGAACACCTTTGTGTGATGATTGAAAGTAGTTAAGTATTGTTTGGTGATTGTGTACCTCGTATTTATTTATAGACGCTAGTACCGACCAAGGATACGAGGAGGAAGGAGGATACTACGAAGAAGAAGCCGAGGAGAACTTCAACCACTGCTCTGCACAAGGCAAGCTAACACTTGCAATTTAGCAAGCTTATACTGATACTTGTGCAAGCCTAATACTACTAGTTGATTGTGCAAGTTAACACTTGCAAGATACTATACCTATGCAAGCAAATACTTGCTTGTTGCCATGCCAACTATATGCCTTAAGCATATATGATCATACCCACTTGATAAACCAATCCTAGTTTTACTTACAAGCTTTATACTTTATTTATTTATCAAATCTCTTACTTAGAGTTTACTTGAGTAAATTGTAGATATTAGAAAGATAATTGAAGGTTGCATAAAGATCATAAAACTGGGCCTAAGCTAGAAAATCCTTATGTCATCCTAAGGCATGAGATTGAACTTAGTTAAACTCCACTAGTTTATCACCCCTCATTAGTACTTACCCCCACTTGTATATGCTAGTGCTAAGCATAAAACTTGATCAACTTTAGATGGGAATACTTGGTGAAAATGGTTATGAAAACCTTCGAATGATGGATCATTCTATTGAGATGTTTTGACATGTGTTTCCGAACACCAGATGATTTGGATGATGAAAATGTTGAGGCATGAGACTTAGCCCTTTATAAAACTGATGGTTGTCTGGATGCGATACCATTCCAATTTTACCGTACAACTACAATACCCGAGAATTGGGTAGGGATTGACTGGAAACTTATATACCTTAGTATTGGTTCCCTCACGGCCAAGGTCTGAGCTGAGGCTACCTTGTGAAGATTGTCCACCTGTGTAGTACCCAAGATGACAGTTGGTCATGGTTGGGAGGCCAAAATCACAGGAGAGGTGCTTATACTAGGGCGTGTAATTGAAAGGTTAGGATTGATTATCCGCATACTGAGTATGGTGAATTCAGGATTTGTTCCTGACGGATGTATCGAATGTTGTGTTGAAAGTGTACAATCTCTGCAGAGTGTCAAACTATTCGAATAGCCGCGTCCACGGTTATTGACAATTGGAGTGGCCATACTGTTCCCCCGTCAGATGTTTTCAAAATGACTTGTGAAATGAATTGAGACTTTGACTTAACCACAACAGAGTTGTGATATGAAATAGAAGTTCCCACTTAGGTGTTATAAGACTTCAACTAGTTTTCTTAGTTCCTAAACATAGTAGAGGTAAATCTGGCTTTTTGCAAAACAACCCTAGAGCTTAGTGTCCTACTACAAAACCCCTTCACTTGTTAGTATTAGTTTGCGAGTACTTAAAGAGTACTCATGGCTTTGTCCCTGGCTATTCCCATGGCCAGACTATGAAGAGGAGTACCAGGAGGATGGACCCCAGGAAGGTTACGACAACTAGGATCATCTCCCATCGTCAGCATTTCCTGTGACCCCGAATATGGAGCTTCGCCTATACTACCATTATTATTACGTATTTCCGCTGCTTGAGTTGTATTAAGAACTGGATCATGAGATCCCTATTTATGTAATACCTTATGTATGGTTTGTAATGGATGATGTACTGTGGTATCCAAATCTGTTATGTCTCGCAAAAATGGTAATCCTGGGATTGCGATGAATGGCATACCAGGCATCTGGGATTAAAAATCCGGGTGTTGACAAGAAGTTGAATGTTATTCATTATGCTAGCAAGACTCTAGATGCTGCTCAAAAGAATTATGCTACTACATAAAAGGAGTTCTTAGCTGTAATCTTTTCCCGTGATAAGTTTAGAACCTATATTGTCGATTCAAAGGTTACAATTCATACTAATCATGCATCTATTAAGTACCTTATGACAAAGAAAGACGCTAAGCCTAGGCTTATTAGATGGGTGTTGCTTTTACAAGAGTTTGATTTGCATATTTTAGATAGGAAAGGTGATGAAAACCTTGTTGCTGACAATTTATCTCGTTTGGAAAACATTTCTTTTGACCCTTTGCCTGTTAATGATAGTTTTCCAAATGAATAGTTGGCTGCAATAAGGGTAAGCTTGCATGAGAGTCCTTGGTATGCTGATTACGCTAACTTTATTGTTTCCAAGTATTTGCCACCAACCTTTACAGCCTAGCAAAGAAGTAAATTCTTTTATGATTTGAGGCATTACTTTTGGGATGACCCACATTTATATAAAGGAGTAGATAGTATTATGCGAAGATATGTTCCAGAGTATGAACAACAAGAGATATTGAGAAAATGTCATGGCAGTGCTTATGGAGGACATCATGCTGGGGATAGAACTGCACAAAAAGTTTTACAATCTGGATTCTATTGGCCTACTCTTTTCAAGGATGCAAGGAAGTTTGTTTTATCTTGTGACGAATGTCAAAGAGTTGGTAATATTTCTAGACGCAATGAAATGCCTATGAATTATTCTCTTATCATTGAAACTTTCGACTGTTGGGGATTTGATTTGAAGGGAATATGCCCTGAGAGGCAATAATAAAGTTTTTATTATGTGTATTCCGAGTATATGATAGATGTTTATTTTGCATTCTATAATTGTATTAATACGGAAACATTAATACATGTGTGTTTAATAAACAAACAGAAAGTTCCTAGTTATGCCTCTCTCATGAACTAGCTCATTGATTAACAAGATGATCAAAGTTTCCTGATCATAGACATTGGATGTTGTTAATAATGAGATCACAATATTAGTGTAATGGTGTGATGAACATTCATCCGAAGTATAGCATTACGATCAAGTCATTGAGTTTATATTGCTATAACAACTTACGAAGTGATCCTAATCCTTAGACCATGAGATCATGTCAATCACTAACACCGGAAGAGTTTCTTGATAACATCAAACGTCACACCATAACTGGGTGATTATAAAGATGGATTCAGAACTACTAAAGTGTTATGTTGAGGCCCATGGATCGAGAGTGGAATTTTTTCATCCCGATGACGGATAGATATACTTTGGGCCCTCTCGGTGATATCACATTGGTTAGCTTGTAAGCAAGTGATTTCATCACTAGAATGTTATATCACGGGAACGAGAAAAGAGTGCATGTCAGTAACGAGATCAAACTAGGTATGGAGATACCGATGATCGAATCTCGGACATGTAATATATCGTGAAACAAAGGGGTTAAGATACTAGCGTAAAAGGTTCCAATGATCACAGGAAAGTCATCGTTGAATCTGTGGGAGTCAGTATGGGTCTCCAGATCCCGCTTCTGATTATTGATCGAAGAAGGATCTCGATCATGTACGCATTATTCGCGAACCGTAGGGTGGCACACTTAAGAGACACCGACATCCAAATGGAGCAAAAGTTTCATGCCGGAAAGAATAACAAGCGCAGGAATTTATTTCACTAGATACTGAAACAGGTTTTCGGGTGAAATTGCAGAAAGTGTTTTTGCATGTGAAATGAAATACTAGCAAGGGGTTATATGTGAATGTTTGACATTAAAGTAATTGACAAAATTCTGGAAAAATAAAAGGAGTTTTACTTAATGAGAGTTTGCATTAAATTTGGTGGAAATTTAAAGGGAATTTGAGTGGGATTTTGAGTGGAGGGAATTGAAAGGATTTTTGTGAGTGGAGTGTCCACCCACATGAATGAGGGGAGGGAAAGGGGGCAGCCCCCATGCGTCGGCCACCCCCTTGGGGTTCCCCACTCTCCTATAAAAGGCACACACTCCTCACTTCTCACTCACACATCCTCGTGAAGGATCTCTCTCCCCCTCTAGAATTTATCCCCCATGGTCTCGGACTAGCGAGATACATGTTCCCGGTGGCTATTTGGCAAGAAAGAGTTGTGCTTACGCTGCATCGCATGAGCGAGGAGGCGGAGGTTGCTCGGTGTCTTGTACGTGTGTGCGAGAACGGATGCGCTGCTGATTTGCGGCGCTAGGACTTCCTCTCGATCTTGAGATCGGCAAGAGATCGTCTACATCAACCACGAGTTTAACTCGTTAAGCTTTGTCAGTCTTCAAGGGTATGTTCTATACGGATATACATCCGCCCGTTGTTTGTATCTAGTAGATAGGTCTTAGTACATAGTTCCCATCGTAGGAATTTTTTTGTTTTCTATGTCATGAACCCTACAAAGGGTATCAGAGCCGGATCTATGCGTAGATGCTTTACACGGGTAGTACACATATGAGTATGTGGGAGATGATGATCATGTTGTTGCTTCTTAGTTGTATTTTGGATATTGGTGGCATAGTGGGATGAAGCGGCCCAGACAAACTTTACGTGTCCTCGCACATGAGACCTGTTCCACGCTTGACATGCAACTAGTTTGCATAAGTGGCTAGCGGGTGTATGTCTCTCCTACTATAGTCAATATCTAATTTGCAACAAGTTGTCAACAATTTGGTTATCCTCGTTGTGGTTCATGTTCGTAGGTATGAGTGGTTCTATCTTCGAAATCCCTAAGCCACATAAAACTTGCAATGGATAAATTAGAGGCATCTAGTTTAGATTGTTGCTGGGCTAGTGTTATGATATGGTAATGTTGTAAGTAGAAGTATGAGATGATACTCTTACAACACACATAACGTGTAAGTTCCATAGACCTTGGCCTTACACATAGAGGTATGATAGTGATCATACCACGGTGCACATGATGGAGATCATATGCGGGAACCATATCATTCCACTTACAAACATGAGATGTTTGATTGCATCTTATATTGCTTGTTTGGTGTTTTATTAGCATAATAATATGATCCCTCATTTAAATATCAAGATAATAATGTGTTCTTCCTTAAGTATGCACCGATTATGTTTCGTCGCTCCAAGACATCACGTGATGATCGGGTGTTCTTGGATCCACGAGCATATTACGGTGTAAGACAGTTACAAACGCGAATACTAAGGTTCTCACTTGGCGAGCCTAGCATGTACAGACATGGCCTCGGAACACAGACCGAATGGTTAAGCATGAGTCATATGATAGATATGATGCCCATTTGATGCTCGCCTTTGAAGCTACACTGAATCACGTGATGATCGGACTTGGTGTAGTGGATTTGGTTCATGTAATCACCAAAAAGGCACGAGGGATGTCATTTTGAGTGGGAGTTCATTCGTAATGTGGATTAGTTGAACTCAATCTATCATAAACTTAGTCTAAACTTTACAAATTCTGTTGTAGATGGCACCACCTTCTTTTAATTTCAATGTGTTCATGGAGAAAGAGAAACTTGCAATGAACGGTAGCAAGTTTACCGAATGGGCCATGAATTTGAGGATTCTCCTCTCTGCTGCACAAAAGCAATATGTGCTAGAAGCGCCGCTAGGATCCCCACCTTTCGATGATGCCCCTGACAAGGAGAAGAATGTATATCAGACTCGTCAGGAGGACCACAACTTAGTTCACTGTGGCATATTGTATGGGCTAGAGGCAGAACTTCGAAAGCGTTTCGAAAACGGCAAAGCATTTGATACAATGGGTGAGTTGAAAATGATTTTCGACACACATGCTGTTGTAGAGAGCTACAATGCTTTAGAAAAGTTCTTTAGCTGCATGATGGAAGAGCACAACTCCGCAAGTGAGCATGTACTCAAGATGTCGGGTTACGTTGATAAGCTTGTGTCCTTGGGAATATCGATTCCCATTGACTTAGGCATCCATCGTGTTCTGCCGTATCTGCCACCTAGATATAAGAGCTTCGTGATGAACTATAATATGCAAGGCATGAAGAAGTCTCTCCCCGAGCTTCTGTCAATGCTTAAAACTGCAGAAGTGGAAATCAAGAAGGAACATGAAGTGTTGATGATCAATAAGAACACTAGTTTCAAGAAAGACAAGAAGGGAAAACGGAAGGGAAGTAAGGGCGGCAAGTCGGTTGCCGTGCCTGAAAAGAAACCCCGAGTTGGACCTAAGTCTGATACCGAGTGCTATTATTGTAAGGGGACTGGACACTGGAAGCGCAACTGCCCCAAGTATTTGGAAGACAAGAAGGCCGGCAAGGCAAACAAAGGTATATATGATATACATGTTATTGATGTGTACTTGACTAGTACTCACAGTAGCACCTGGGTGTTTGATACCGATTCAGTTGCTAATATTTGTAACTCGAATCAGGGGCTGCGGAACAAGCGACGACTAGCAAGGGGTGGTGTCAAGATGCATGTCGGCAATGGATCAAGCGTTGATGTGATCGCCGTCGGAACGCTACCTATCCACTTACCTTCGGGATTAGTAATAAACTTGAATAATTTTTATCTGGTGCCTGCACTGAGCATGAACATTGTATCTGGATCGTGTTTGATGCGAAGTGGTTATTCATTTAAATCCAAGAACAATGGTTGTTCTATTTTTATGAATGAAATCTTTTATGGTCATGAACCGATGATGAATGGTTTATTTCTGTCGGTTCTCGATAATAGTGATACACATATTCATAATGTTGATGCTAAAAGAATTAAACTTAATGATAATATATCCGCATACATGTGGCACTGCCGTCTAGGTCATATTGGCATTAAACGCATGAAGAAGCTCCATTCGGATGGACTTTTGGAATCACTTGATTTTGAATCATTTGATACATGTGAGCCATGCCTTATGGGAAAGATGACTAGAACACCGTTTTCCAGTTCAATGGAACGGGCGATAGATTTATTGGAAATCATACATTCTGATGTATGTGGTCCAATGAGTGTGTCGACGCGAGGTGGATATCGTTATTTTGTTACTTTCACGGATGATTTGAGTAGGTACGGTTATATCTACTTGATGAAACACAAGTCTGAAACCTTTGAAAAATTCAAGGAATTTCAGAGTGAAGTGGAAAATCATCGTAATAGAAAGATCAAATTTCTACGGTCCGACCGTGGAGGTGAGTATCTAAATTACGAGTTTAGCACTCACATGAAAGAGTGTGGAATTGTTTCACAACTCACACCTGCCGAAACACCACAGTGAAATGGTGTGTCAGAACATCGTAATCGTACTTTATTGGATATGGTTCGATCTATGATGTCTCTGACGGACTTGCCGTTGTCATTTTGGGGTTATGCACTAGAAACTGCTACATTCACTTTAAATCGGGAACCATCTAAATCCGTTGAAAAGACACTATATGAATTGTGGTTTGGAAACAAACCTAAGCTGTCATTTCTTAAAGTTTGGGGATGCGGTGTTTACGTGAAGAAACTTCAACCGGATAAACTCGAACCCAAAGCGGAAAAATGCGTCTTCATAGGATACTCTAAGGAAACTATTGGGTATTCCTTCTATCACAGATCCGAGGGCAAGGTTTTTGTTGCCAAGAATGGATCCTTTCTAGAGAAAGAGTTTCTCGCGAAAGGTGTGAGTAGTCGGAAGGTAGAACTCGAAGAGGTTATTGAACCTTCTCTTCAAAGTATGGCGAGTAGCGCAGTGCCGGAAGTCGTTCCGGAGTTGGCTTCGCCAATTGAAGAGGGAACTAATGATAATGATCATGAAACTCCAAAAGAGAGTACTACCAAACCTCGCAGGTCTAGCAGGACGTGTGCAGCTCTCGAGATGTACGGAAACCCTGTCATGAATTTCATGGTTGATGAAAATGATGACGCTGCGACGTATGAAGAAGCGATGATGAGCCCAGATTCAAAAAAATGGTTAGAAGCCATGAAATCCATGTATGAAAATCAAGTTTGAAACTTGGTGGACTTACCTCACGACCGAAAGGCCGTGGAGAATAAATGGATTTTCAAAAGAAAAACTGATGCTGATGGTAATGTGACCGTCTATAAAGCTCTACTTGTCCCAAAGGGGTTTCGATAAATTCAAGGAGTTGACTACGATGAGACATTCTGTCCCATAGCGATGCTAAAATCAGTTAGGATTATGTTAGCAATTGCTGCATATTTCGATTATGAGATATGGTAGATGGATGTCAAAACCGCGTTCCTCAATGGAAAAATTGAAGAAGAGTTGTATGTGATACAACCAAAGGGTTTTGTCGATCCTAAGGATGCTAACAAGCTGTGCAAGCTTCAGCGATCCATCTATGGATTGAAGCAAGCATCACAAAGTTGGAATCTCTGCTTTGATGAGGTGATCAAAGAGTTTGGATTTGTCCAAACTTATGGAGAAGCTTGTATTTACAAGAAAGTGAGTGGGAGTAATGTGGCATTTCTGATATTATATGTGGATGACATATTATTGATGGAAATGATATAGATCTTTTAAACAATTTTAAAAGTTATCTAAAAAACAAATTTTCAATGAAGGACCTAGGTGAAGCGTCATACATATTAGGCATAAAGATCTATAGAGATAGATCTAGGCGCCTAATAGGGCTATCATAAAGTACATACCTTGATAAGATTTTAAAGAAGTTTAAAATGGACGAAAGTAAGAAGGGGTTCTTACCTATGTTGCAAGGCAAGACATTGAGTAAGACTCAAAGTCCGGCTATGGCGGAAGAAAGAGAGATAATGGACAAAGTCCCCTATGATTCAGCCATAGGCTCTATAATGTATGCCATGCTATGTACAAGACTGGATGTGGCACATGCTATTAGTCTTACTAGTAGGTACCAATCGGATCCAGGTTTCGAACACTGGATAGCGGTCAAGAATATCCTGAAGTACTTGCGAAGAACTAAGGATATGTTTCTTGTATACGGAGGTGAAGAAGAGCTCGTCGCTAAGTGTTATGTCGACGCTAGCTTTGACACCGATCCGGATGACTCTAAGTCTCAATCCGGATACGTATTTCTCATGAATGGTGGAGCGGTTAGTTGGAGGAGTTCCAAACAACCCGTGGTGGCGGGATCAACAATGGAGGCCGAATATGTTGCTACTTCGAAAGCGGCTCAGGAAGAAGTTTGGATGAAGGAGTTCATATTCGAACTAGGTGTGGTTGCAAGCGCGTTGGACCCAATGGTGATATATTGTGACAACAATGGTGCCATTACCAATTCCAAAGAACCAAGGTCTCAAAAGTATTCCAACCTTCTTAAGCCCCGGTTTCACTCCATCCGTGAACATGTCAAGAATGGAGAGATAAAGATTTGTAAAGTATATACGGATATCAATGTAGCAGATCCGTTGACTAAAACTCTCCCTAGAGCAAAACATGATCAACACCAGAACTCCATGGGTGTTAGATTCATCACTATGTAACTAGATTATTGTCTCTAGTGCAAGTGGGAGACTGAATGGAATATGTCCTGAGAGGCAATAATAAAGTGTTTATTATGTGTTTTCCGAGTATATGATAGATGTTTATTTTGCATGTTATAATTGTATTAATACGGAAAAATTAATACATGTGTGTTTAATAAACAAACAGAAAGTTCCTAGTTATGCCTCTCTCATAAACTAGCTCGTTGATTAACAAGATGATCAAGGTTTCCTGATCATGGACATTGGATGTTGTTAATAACGGGATCACAACATTAGTATAATGGTTGTGGATGAACATTCATCTGAAGTATAGCATTAAGATCAAAGTCATTGAGTTTATATTGCTATAACAACTTACGAAGTTATCCTAATCCTTAGACCATGATATCATGTCAATCACTAACACCGGAAGAGTTTCTTGATAACATCAAACGTCACACCATAACAGGGTGATTATAAAGATGGGTTCAGAACTAATAAAGTGTTATGTTGAAACCCACGGATCGAGAGTGGAATTTGTTCATCCCGATGACAGATAGATATACTCTGGGCCCTCTCGGTGATATCACATTGGTTAGCTTGCAAGCAAGTGATTTGATCACTAGAATGTTATATCACGGGAACGTGAAAAGAGTGCATGTCAGTAACGAGATCAAACTAGGTATGGAGATACCGATGATCGAATCTCGGAAATGTAATAAATCGCGAAACAAAGGGATTAAGATACTAGCGTAAAAGGTTCCAACGATCATAGGAAAGTCAACGTTGAATGTGTGGGAGTCAGTATGGGTCTCCAGATCCCGCTTCTGATTATTGATCGGAGAAGGGTCTCGATCATGTATGCATTATTCGCGAACCGTAGGGTGGCACACTTAAGAGACACCGACGTCCAAATGGAGCAAAAGTTTCATGCCGGAAAGAATAACAAGCGCAGGAATTTATTTCACTAGATACCGAAACAGGTTTTCGGGTGAAATTGCAGAAAGTGCTTTTGCATGTGAAATGAAATACTAGCAAGGGGTTATATGTGAATGTTTGTCATTAAAGTAATTTAAAAATTCTGAATAAATAAAAGGAGTTTTATTTAATGAGAGTTTGCATTAAAATTGGTGGAAATTTAATGGGAATTTGAGTGGGATTTTGAGTGGAGGGAACTGAAAGGATTTTTGTGAGTGGAGTGTCCACCCACATGAATGAGGGGAGGGCAAGGGGGCAGCCCCCATGCGCTGGCCACCCCCTTGGGGGTTCCCCCTTTCCTATAAAATGCACCCCTCCTCACTTCTCACTCACACCTCCTCGTGAAGGATCTCTCTCCCCCTCTAGAATTTATCCCCCATGGTCTCAGACTAGCGAGATACATGTTCCCGGTGGCTATTCGGCAAGAAAGAATTGTGCTTCCGTTGCATCGCTGGAGCGAGGAGGCAGAGGTTTCTCGGTGTCTTGTACGTGTGTGCGAGCACGGATGTGCTGCTGATTTGCGGCGCTAGGACTTCCTCTCGATCTTGAGATCGGCAAGAGATCGTCTACATCAACCACGAGTTTAACTCGTTAAGCTTTGCTGGTCTTCAAGGGTATGTTCTCTACGGATATACATCCGCCCGTTGTTTGTATCTAGTAATAGGTCTTGGTACATAGTTCCCATCGTAGGAATTTTTTTGTTTTCTATGCTGCGAACACTGCATGATTTCATGAGTCCTTTTCATCCTTCAAAAGGGTATACTCATATTCTTGTTGCTGTTTATTATGTTACAAAGTGGGTAGAGGCCATACCTACTGTAAGATCCCTCCTTTATAAAGGAAAAGGATCCCTATGATTGCAATGCTAGTCCCTAGATCATTGGTAGCATCCACAGTTTAAGATGAAGTACACATATACAAAGGTCATTTATTACAGCCATTCCAGAGATAAACATAGTCTTTACAACTCCAAGGCCACAGGCCTAATACAAGAGTTTGAATAAGTAAATAAATAAAAGTCTTCATCTTCATGTGCCACATGCAAACATGTTGAGTGTAGACTCATGACACCTAATCCTCATCAGAGTAACCTGCAACATCACAAGTTACAGCCACAGTGGGTCAATACTTTGGAATAGTATTGTCAAGTGATACCTTAGTAAAATTTTAAGTGGACTAGATACTATATGCAATTTGGCTAAGTGTAGCTTGGCTTGCTTTGCTCAAAATAGATTTTGCCTATTAGTTGAAATCGCTAAGTTTTTATTTGTCAAAACTTTTCCCAAGGAACCACCAATAGACATTGAGGTCCTTCACCCTTGTTCACCCACAAATTTTTACTTAGAAATTGGGATGAGGAGATTCTTGATAGCTTCCATGTATTGATGCTCAAGTTGTCCATTTCCATGGACTTGGCTAAGTACTTAGATTTTTCCATCTACAGAGGTTGTGCAGTTTCCCCACCAGACTTGGTTTCACCAAGACAGGACCTTTCAGAAGCCTTCCCTTAGACCAAATGGACGCGCTCCAACCTATCATTCCCACTACCACCAATTGTCCAAATGGCTAAGTTCTAGCAACTTATGTGATCCAGGCAGAGCCCATATTGCCATGTGGCTGCACTAGAAGCTTCTTAACACTTGTCCTCTAAAATCCCTTTGTTCCTGGGTGGCTTACCACAAGTGAGATACACAAGGTAAACCATAGAAATGGGCCTTGTGTAACCACTCAACATAAACCAATCCTTCCATTCCACCCAGGTGTTTCATTAACTTAGTTGTTTTATTAGGCAAAACACGAGTCCATAGACTTAGAAATATTTTCATCATAGCATGTATATTTCACCAACCCTTGTTTGCTACTAGCTAGGCTAAGCATGGCATAGATAGTAACTTAACTTAGAAATTCCCTAGCAACTCTACAACTACTAGGATTTCCCAACATGGCATATAAGCAAAATAATAACATGCAAGACTTAGCAAAATATTTCTAATGCTTAGTATAAAACATGGGATAAAAATATTCATGAAGTACCACTTGCCTTGGTAGTTGGGAGAGTAGCACTCCTCACAATCACAATCACTAGCACCAAAATCTACCCAAAGAATGGTAGCAATAAATTACACACAAAACATATACAATCAAAAATATATGCATGCATGCAAGATGACATGTGATGATTTTTAAAACTCAACAAAGCAAGTATACAGTACTGATTCACCAACAAGTTAAAAACTTGCCAAACAACCATTATTTAAACCCCAAATTATTTCCTAAACATTTCATATACTCAATTTAGTCCTAGACAAGTTTCTGCAAATAAAACCTTTTTCACAGTAGCAAAACATTAAATACATTGCATATTCATAAAGAGCTTGCTCTCCTGATTCCAACGATATAAAATTTGTCAAATTCTAACGTGGGGATCAAAAGTTATAGCCAAAACAAATTTGAACATAAATCAGATTCAAAATCCAGTTTTAAATCTAAACCACTGCCACGCGGCGTTTTCTATTGGCCGGTACCGTTTCGTGCGGATCGGTCTCTGCGAGCCGTAGGATTTAAGTCAGATCTAGTGGCTCAGATGCGCTCATACCTCTTCGTTTAAGTTCTAATCTTAGCCGCAAGATCTACATCTAACGTTCCTGAATGCTTTGACCAGAGATGAGCGGCGCTAGCGCGGCGGCGAGCGGCGGAGCGCTCTGTCAGTGGCGGAGCCGGCGAACTAGCTCACCCGGGGAGGGGGTAGGATGCTCACCAGAACCACAGTGACGAGGTGAAGCTCAACGTGTCCCTGGTTGGCGAAGGGGCGCTCGGAGTCATCGTGGATTGCTCGTCGGAGTAGTCCCTGGCGGCTGTGGCTTCTGCTCATCGACGTTGGCGATGTTCTGAGCCGTGCTAAGACAAGGGGAGGGCACCATTAGATGCGCAAGACGCTGAGGATCCTATGCGTATCAAACAGAGGGCAAGGGGGAGGCTGGAACTTACGGGGAAAGGTCGTCGGAGTTCGAGCAGAGAGAGGCGGCGCTCAGTTGTTGTTGTTGCCGAGGCTACAGGCCATGCACGGACAAACGGGAAGTGTCAATAGATGCACACAGAGATGCAGAGCATGATAGCATGAACCACGGACAGAGGGGGGTGCGGTGCTCACCGGAATTCGTCGGCGAGGTCGTCGGAACAGCGGGGTTGCGGCGAGGAATACTCGCAGCCTGGGGGCGCTTCGGGTTGGCTTTGTTGGGGGAAATGGCTGCGAGGGGGAGGGGTTTAAGTAGGCAGGGGCTCGACAGGAAATGCCTGCTGAATCAATGGCAATTACGCCGCGGAATCAAGGCCAGCAACGGCCAGCGGCGACGTGTTCTTCGCGAGATTTGGGGAAGACGACGGTAACATGGACGGGGCCCGGTTATGCGATAAAGCAGAGAGGGGTGGGGTCTGGCGTCCACCACTTGTCAAGGTGCGTCTGAGTGAGAGGGAGAGAGGGAACCCGGGTGGGCTTAGTGGGCTGCTTTCTCAGTTGGGCCAAAAGACTGGCGCTGACCCTTTTCTATTTCCTTTCTATTTTTCTTTTTCTGTTTTGAATTTCTGGAATGAATTTCAAATGGTTTCAAAAGCTTTTTGAATTCTAACTTTTTCAGGATTTTGTAGGGTGCAACATTCATATTTCTGGGCATAGAAACATGTGGTCCCTCTGTTCAAGCTTGGTTCTTTTGAACAAACAAAATAAACAGTGCTATAGCACTTGATTTGGAAATGTTTTGAAAATGGTTCTGAAACCATATTTGTTCTATGAATTTTTGTCCAAACTCCACATTCAATCCAATCAACAAGGAAGCCAACAAAACTTGGTATAAAACACTTATGCTCTCAATTGAGGATGGTCATTTGGTTTAAGTTTGCTCACATAAAATAATAGCACTATGTGCTTCTGTTTTCTTGAAGATAGTTTGAAAATGATCTCAAAATTATATGCATGCATGAATGATGTGCAATCTTTGAAATCATGATTTTAGGGATGTTACAAATCTAACCCCCTTAAGGTGAATCTCGCCCTCGATATTCGGATTGGCTAGCAAATAGGTGAGGGTGGTCTTTCCGAAGATCCTCTTCTCTTTCCCATGTTGCTTCCTCTTCGGAATGATGATTCCACTGCACTTTGCAGAACTTGATAGTCTTAGTCCGTGTGACTCTTTCTGCAGTCTCAAGAATCTTGATAGGTTTCTCTTCATAAGTGAGATCACTCTCCAACTGAACCTCCTCCAAAGGTATAGTATCCTTCAAAGAAGTTTCTTCCATTTCTGGATGACATTTCTTAAGTTGACTCACATGAAACACATTATGGACAGTTGACAAAGACTCAGGCAGTTCAATTTCATAGGCCACTTCTCCTTTACGACTCAGAATCTTGAATGGTCCAACATATCTTGGTGCCAATTTTCCTTTGACTCCGAATCTCTTCACTCCACGAAGTGGTGACACTCTAAGATAGGCTCTATCACCAACTTCGTAGGTGACTTCTCTACTCTTAGGATCTGCGTATCTTTTCTATCGGGACTGTGCTATCTTCAACCTGTCCTTAACCAACTTGACTTTATCTTCGGCTTCTTTGATAAGATCTGGCCCGAATAAACTTCTTTCTCCCACACTATTCCATAACAATGGGGTGGTACACTTTCTTCCGTAGAGAAATTCAAATGGTGCCATCTCAATGCTGGCTTGATAGCTGTTGTTATAAGAAAATTCTGCGTAAGGCAGACTTTCATCCCAGCTGGCTCCATAGTCTAAGGCACATGCTCTCAACATGTCTTCAAGAATCTGATTAGTCCTTTCTGTTTGTCCATCAGTTTGAGGATGAAAAGCGGTACTGAATTCCAACCTCATTCCCAACGACTCATGTAGCTGTCTCCAAAAATGGGAAGTGAATTGAGTTCCCCTATCAGACACAATACTCTTGGGCACTCCATGTAGACATACAATTCTACTCATATAGATTTTGGCCAACTTAGCACTTGTGTAGGTTGTCTTCACATGTATGAAATGAGCCACTTTAGTTAGGCGATCCACTACTACCCAAATAGAATCGTATCCTGACCGGGTCCTTGGTAATCCGGTAATGAAATCCATACCAATCTTGTCCCACTTCCAATCAGGAATAGGTAGTGGTTGAAGTAAACCTGCTGGTTTCTGATGTTCCGCTTTCACTCTACTACACACATCACACAAAGCAATATGTTCGGCGATGTCCTCCTTGAGATTATTCCACCAAAATCTTTCTTTCATGTCCATGTACATTTTGGTGTTATTCGGATGAATGGAATACGGTGAGTTGTGTGCTTCCTGCAAAATCAGTTTCTGAAGTTCTGGATCTTGTGGAACACATATACGTTTCCCATGCCATAAAGTACCCTGTTCGTCTTCATGGAACCCTTTGGCTTTTCCTTTGCTAATCTTTTCTTTAATCTCTTCGATTTCTTTATCAATCTTCTGAGCTTCTTTGATCTTGTCCAACAAAGTGGGTTGAACATCCAAAGACATGAGATGTCCTTCAGGCACAATCTCCAATCTGAGTTTTCTGAATTGGGCACACAAATCATCTGGCAATTCTCCTTTGGTAAGGCCATTCACAAAAACCTTACGACTTAGAGCATCTGCTACAAAATTTGATTTACCGGGGTGGTATTGCAAACTTAAGTCATAGTCCTTGATAAGTTCTAGCCATCTTCTTTGTCTCATATTAATTTCCTTCTGGGTGAAGATATACTTCAAACTCTTGTGATCTGTGAACACTTCACAACGTTTTCCCAAAAGATAGTGTCTCCATGTTTTTAGTGCATGGACAATAGAGGCTAATTCTAAATCATGAGTAGGATAGTTCACTTCATGAGTTTTGAGTTGTCTCGAGGCATAAGCCACAACTTTACCGTCTTGCATAAGTACTGCACTGTCACATCCCAAGATTTTCCAAATCTTGTAATGTGCAAAATAAATGAATAAAATAAAACTTTGTTGATTTTCAGGGTGAGAAGAAACTTTTTGAATCCAATTGGAAACTTTCAAAACCTATTTGGATCAAATAAAATCCTAAAGGGATTTAAAAAGATAAATAAACAATAAAGTTAAAAATATTTGAAATTACTATTTTGAATCTTTTAATAAAAGGATTTGGTTTTCAAAAGAAAAGGTGGATTTATAAATAAAGATTATTTTATAGAGCCAAATTAAACCTTGGCCAAGCTTTTGAAATAAAATATTTTGTTTTGATTAAAAGAGTAAAGGTTTATTTAAATAAAATAATAAGGATTTAATATCCAATTTTATTTAAGTAAAGGCTTTTCCCATTTTAAATAAACACTAAAACTTATTTATTTATTTTAAATAAGTTTGCCAAGTATTTTAAATTCTCAAATAAAACCTACTGAAGTGTTTTGGTTTTATTTTATATTTCAAAATAAAGTTTTTAATAAAACAAATCCTATTTTGAATTTTTAACTAAGGTCCATCTTATTTAATTATTAATGGACCCTAAAACAAACATGTTATTTTGTTTTAAACAAGTTTTCCAAGTATCTTATATTTTCAAATAAAACCTACTGATTTGGTTTTGATAATATTCAGTTTTCAAATAGAGATTTTATTAAATAAATGAAAACCTATTTGAATTAATAATTAAGATCTATTTTATTTAATTATTAAATAGATCCTAAAATGAAATTATTATTTTATTTTATTTTGGGACTTTGGTTTGTGTTGATTAAACAGAACCAAAACTCAATACAAAGTTTGGTGAATGTTTTGAATTGATTTGTTGATTGATTTGGTTGTTTGAATTTCAAAACAGAAAATAGAATTGGAAAAAGAAAAAGCATTCAGGAAGGAAAAAAAATAGAACAAAGACGACCCAGCCCGGCCATCCCATCCCAGCCCAGCAGCCCATTTCCCTCTCTCCCCCGAAACGTTTTCTCTCACTCACTAGACGACCCGCTGAGCCAATGACAGGTGGACCCAACTCCCCTCTCCTCTCTCTCGCTGACCAACCGACCCCACCCCTCCTGTTCATCGTCTACACCCGCGACCAGTTCTTCCCCGCTCCTGCCGTTGATTCCTCCAGCTTAATTCGTCGTAACGCTGCGTTTACTCCTCGATGTGATCAAGCCCATTTAATCGCCTTTGTCACCTCCCCATTTCCCCTCGCTCACTCCTCTATTCTGGCCACAGGGCTGCCACGATTTCACACATGAACCCACTCTGCTCCGACGAGCTGCAGCACAAATTCCGGCGAACCACTGCCGCCCCTCACCCTCCCAACCACACGAGATTACTCCCCAGCCTCTGGCGCATCTTCTTGTACCTCCCATTCACTCGCAGGCGCTCCAGAACGTCGGCTCCGTCTTCAACTGAGCACCACCGCGTCTGCGCCTTACTCCGGCGAGTTTCCCAGGTAGCGTCTAACTGCCCCTCTTTCCCTCTTTCGCATACGAGCACTCACCACAACCTTGCGCGTCTAACCACACCTTTCTTTCTCTCTGGCGTGACTCATAGCGTCGCCTTCGTCAGCATCCGGGAACACCCGACGCCAGAAGCTCCTCCGACGAGCAATCACCGTCGCCCCCGTGCACCCCCTGCTCTCCTACGACCACGTTGAGCACCAGAATACCACGGCGAACCCGGTGAGCATATCCGTTCCCTCCCTCGCTTCCTGTAGCCGCCGTAGCACCGCCAGCAGCGCGTCGCCGCCGCCAGCCACCGTTGAGCGCCGCTGGGTTTTGGTTAGAGTGTGAGGAGCCGTAGGATGCGAATCATCTGGCTAGGATTAGATCCAATCGAAAGGGTACGCGTCCATCTGTGCCGCACGTTTTCAGTTAGATCTAACGCTCCACGCCGACCGATCCGTGCGAACCGTTTTTGTCCAATCAGAAACAGACATGTGGCCTCTATTTGATTTAAAAGCCAGAAAACTTTCTATTAGATGTCCATTTTGTAAAATCTATAACTTTTGATCCACACGTCCAATTTTTGCAAACTTTATATCAATAGAATCAATGGAACAAGCCCTAGCCAACCATGCCATTTGTTTAGTAAAAAGTTTCTGTTAAATGGTTTGTTTTTGCAGAAACATTTGTATGCTTGTTTAGATTATAAAAATTGTTCAAAAATGATTTTGGGGATAAAATCTTTGGCAAATGGTGTGATTTGAACCGACTGACCATAGGACACACTTTGTGGTTTCAAAAATGTATTTGGTGAAACAAAAGAATGATTCTTTGATTTAAAACCATTTCTAGTCAAATAGAAATATGGTTTATTTATTAAAAATGGTTTTGGAAGAAAACCTTTGGGAAATGTTTTTTTTTAAACTCTCTGACCCCAAACAACAATTTTTATGGTTTGAAAACATATTTGGTGAACCCTATAGATTAATGCCTTGGTAAAAATATTTCTACACCACATAAAATGATACTTTGTTTTGAAAATGGTTTTTGAAGTGAAATCTTTTGAAAATGACTTAGCCACTTCACAAAATGACCATTAGGTGTTTTCAAAAGTTTAAGACCCATTAGGAACCACTTTTCCAAATAAAACAATCCTTGGCATGCTTGCATGCATTATCTTAGTTCTATGATTTTATGTGATGTTTTGCTTGATTGGTAGATTGAGATTGTGCCTTGCTTGATTGATTTGTAGTGACTTGAAGAGTGTGATTGTTGCAAGGACAAGGAGTGAACCCATACCCTCTACAAAAAAGGCAAGTGATGCTTCATACTTTTTGTCCCATTACTTTCACTATGCATTAGTGATTTTTCTAAGTAAAACTTTCATGGAATTTTGCTAAGTATAAACCTTGCTATAGGAAAACCTAGTAGATGAAACCTTAGTGGAATATTTTCCTAAGTTAATATTCCTACTACTATCAAGCTTAGCCTAGCTAATAGAAAACAAGGGTGGAATATATATCCATACTATGAAAAATTTCTAAGTCTGAGGACTTGTGTTTTTGTTTAATAAAACAACTAAGTTAATGAATCACCTGGGTGGAATGGTAATTGCTTGGTGGTTTTTGGTTGAGTGGTTCACAAGGCCCATGTCTATGGTTGACCTTGTGTATCTAACTTGTGGATGGCCACCCAGGAACAAAGAGATTTGAGATGTCAAATGTTGAGAAGCTTCAAGTGCAACCACTTGGCATTATGGGCTCTGCCTGGATCATATAGGTTGCAAGAACTTAGCCATATGGACAGTTGGTGGTAGAGTTTGATAGGTTGGAGCGCGTCCATTTTGGTCTAAGGGAAGGCTTCTTAAAGATCTTGTCTTGGGAAACCAAGTCTTGTGGGGAAAGTGCACCACCTCTGCAGAGTGTAAAATCTAAGTACTTAGCCATGTCCCTGGTAAAGGACAATTTGAGCATCAAGACATGGAAGCAATCAAGAATCTCATCATTCAAATTTCAAAGTTAAAAACTTATGGTTGAACAAGGGTTAAAGGATCTTCAATCTTTGATTGGGAGATGCCTTGCAAACGATTATTTTGTCAAGCAAAAACTTAGTATTTTCAAATGATAAGTAAAAATATATTTTGAGCAATGCAATCCTAAGCTCCACTTAGCCAAATGCATATAGATGATAGACTCCACTATACTACCATAGTATCACTTGCCAATACAATTCAAATGTATTGACCCATTGTGGTTGTAGCTTGTATGTTGCAGGTTTGATTGATGTTAGTAAAGTTTGATGATTAGGATTACAAAGTCTACAACCAACATGTCTGCCTGTGGCACTTTGAAGATGAAGACCCCATGCTTATAGATATTCTGCTGCAATGTAATGTAATAGCCAAATGAGCTATGTAAGATGTAATAAATTATTTTATTCCTGGTTATAAAGTTGTATTATGACCTTTGTTTCTTGATATTACATCTTAACTGTGGATGCTAGCTATTGATCCAGGGACTAGCATTGTAAACACAGGGGACTCTACCTTATTTAATGGTTGGGACCCTTACAGATGGTATCAGAGCATTGTGTTGCCTGTAGGAATTGTAAACCTAGGATTGGACAAAAACCCTTAGAAGAATAGGTGTTGTATTTGTTCCAAAACTTATTTACAAACAATCTTGTAAACTCTTTCCTCAACCATTTTGGTTTCAACTCTACATCTCTTCTATTTTCAACTTGATGGAAAAACCTACCCCATGGTCAAAGACTTCACCATGTGCAAAGGACTCCATCAACTTTAATGACTTCAACTTCTTCAACTCTAATGACTTCAACATCTTCAGCATATTCACCAAGGACCTCAACCTTGGATACCACTAAGGACTACAAGTGAGACAAGGAAATCTTGCTCAATATTTGGAGACGAAGGAAAGACAAGTTAGAAGGAGCCCACATCACTTGAAGTTTTGTGACCAAAAGTTTTCCTAAGGAAACCATGATCTCATGCAAGAAGAATCAACCAAGAAGGATGGAAAGATCTCAAGAGAACCATATAGATGGACCACCATATTTAGCTTAAGCCAAACACACCAACTTATGTGGTGTAACAAAATATTTTGTTGCCTAGGTATGTGCTTGAACTTTGTTGTTTGAGTGAAAAGTTGTTTGTGATTGCTTGCACATTGCTTGTGTGAATTGTGATGTGTGTGAGTAGAATTATTCCCTTAGAAATATCTTGCCTATTCTAATCCCTATCCAACCCAAACAGATGACTACTCCAAGAAACTCCAAGGTTGATGACACCAACACCAACCAAGAGAACAACATGAGAGAGCTCATATCAACCCAAAACCAGTTGAGCCAAGAGACAACTCAGCTTTTAGCCAACAACAATGGACTAGACCCAGCCATACAAAGGATTTTAAAACTTCAATCCCAATTGTTGCAAGGATTGGTTACTCAAATGATCAACATGGGAGAAAACTCTTCCCAAGGAGTTTATGACAACAAGGATGACAAAGATGCTATTCTAGAAGGAACCCAAGCATGCAATATTTGTGGAGACAAGGATCATGCATCCAAGGAGCATGAAGATCAATGCCCCAAGAAGAGAGAAAGATTTCCCACCTCTGAGGAGCATGAACTAGAAGAACTCCTAGCTTTGGAGAGACCCAAAAAGAAGAAGAAGGACATAAGCCAGTTGCAATGTTACAATTGCAAAGAGAAGGGACACTATGCCAGTGATTGCCCAGAAAAGAAGAAGAACCAAGGAAATAAACAAGAAGAATTGTTACCCAAGGAAAAGAAAGATATTAGCCAAGTGTGGTGCAACAACTGCAAAGAGCTAGGACATTATGCAAGCAATTGTCCAGAAAAGATGAAACACAAGATAAACAAGCCTATGAGAGACCTCAGCCTTGTCACATGTTTCAAATGCAAGGAACTAGGCCACTATGCAAACTTCTGTCCAGGAAAGTTACACCAAGATCCCAAGCAAGACAAGATGTAAACTAGTTGGAAAATTTTAAGGGTGGCAGTACCCTAGTTGTTTTGAACCAACTTGTAACCCTAACCTTCCCAAATCTCGGGACGAGATTTATTTTAAGGGTGGTAGCCTGTCACATCCCAAGATTTTCCAAATCTTGTAATGTGAAAAATAAATGAATAAAATAAAACTTTGTTGATTTTCAGGGTGAGAAGAAACTTTTTGAATCCAATTGGAAACTTTCAAAACCTATTTGGATCAAATAAAATCCTAAAGGGATTTAAAAAGATAAATAAACAATAAAGTTAAAAATATTTGAAATTACTATTTTGGATCTTTTAATAAAAGGATTTGGTTTTCAAAAGAAAAGGTGGATTTATAAATAAAGATTATTTTATAGAGCCAAATTAAACCTTGGCCAAGCTTTTGAAATAAAATATTTTGTTTTGATTAAAAGAGTAAAGGTTTATTTAAATAAAATAATAAGGATTTAATATCCAATTTTATTTAAGTAAAGGCTTTTCCCATTTTAAATAAACACTAAAACTTATTTATTTATTTTAAATAAGTTTGCCAAGTATTTTAAATTCTCAAATAAAACCTACTGAAGTGTTTTGGTTTTATTTTATATTTCAAAATAAAGTTATTAATAAAACAAATCCTATTTTGAATTATTAACTAAGGTCCATCTTATTTAATTATTAATGGACCCTAAAACAAACATGTTATTTTGTTTTAAACAAGTTTTCCAAGTATCTTATATTTTCAAATAAAACCTACTGATTTGGTTTTGATAATATTTAGTTTTCAAATAGAGATTTTATTAAATAAATGAAAACCTATTTGAATTAATAATTAAGATCTATTTTATTTAATTATTAAATAGATCCTAAAATGAAATTATTATTTTATTTTATTTTGGGACTTTGGTTTGTGTTGATTAAACAGAACCAAAACTCAATACAAAGTTTGGTGAATGTTTTGAATTGATTTGTTGATTGATTTGGTTGTTTGAATTTCAAAACAGAAAATAGAATTGGAAAAAGAAAAAGCATTCAGGAAGGAAAAAAATAGAACAAAGACGACCTAGCCCGGCCAGCCCATCCCAGCCCAGCAGCCCATTTCCCTCTCTCCCCCGAAACATTTTCTCTCACTCACCAGACGACCCGCTGAGCCAATGACAGGTGGACCCAACTCCCCTCTCCTCTCTCTCACTGACCAACCGACCCCACCCCTCCTGTTCATCGTCTACACCCGCGACCAGTTCTTCCCTGCTCCTGCCGTTGATTCCTCCGGCTTAATTCGTCGTAACGCTGCATTTATTCCTCGCTGTGATCAAGCCCATTTAATCACCTCTGTCACCTCCCCATTTCCCCTAGCTCACTCCTCTCTTCCGGCCACAGGGCTACCACGATTTCACACATGAACCCACTCTGCTCCGACGAGCTGCATCACAAATTCCGGCGAACCACTGCCGCCCCTCACCCTCCCAACCACCCGAGATTACTCCCCAGCCTCTGGCGCATCTTCCTGTACCTTCCATTCACTCGCGGGCGCTCCAGAACGTCGGATCCGTCTTCAACTGAGCACCGCCACGTTTGCGCCTTACTCCGGCGAGTTTCCCAGGTAGTGTCTGACCGC
This sequence comes from Avena insularis, assembly GCA_023614405.1. NCBI lineage: Eukaryota > Viridiplantae > Streptophyta > Magnoliopsida > Poales > Poaceae > Avena > Avena insularis. Next base: position 241,591,681 of record CM042693.1, on the reverse strand, counting down.
CCCTCTTTCCCTCTTTCGCATACGAGAACTCACCACAACCTTGCACGTCTAACCACACCTTTCTTTCTCTCTCGCATGACTCATAGCGTTGCCTTTGTCAGCATCCGGGAACACCCGACGCCAGAAGCTCCTCCGACGAGCAATCACCGTCGCCCCCGTGCACCCCCTGCTCTCCTACGACCACGTTGAGCACCAGAATACCACGGCGAACCCGGTGATCATATCCGTTCCCTCCCTCGCTTCCTGTAGCCGCCGTAGCACCGCCAGCAGCGCGTCGCCGCCGCCAGCCACCGTTGAGCGCTGTCGGGTTTTGGTTAGAGTGTCAGGAGCCGTAGGATGCGAATCATCTGGCTAGGATTAGATCCAATTGAAAGGGTACACGTCCATCTGTGCCACATGTTTTCAGTTAGATCTAACGCTCCACGCTGACCGATCCGTGCGAACCGTTTTTATCCAATCAGAAACAGACATGTGGCCTCTATTTGATTTAAAAGCCAGAAAACTTTCTATTAGATGTCCATTTTGTAAAATCTATAACTTTTGATCCACACGTCCAATTTTTGCAAACTTTATATCAATAGAATCAGTGGAACAAGCCCTAGCCAACCATGCCATTTGTTTAGTAAAAAGTTTCTGTTAAATGGTTTGTTTTTGCAGAAACATTTGTATTCTTGTTTCGATTATAAAAATTGTTCAAAAATGATTTTGGGGATAAAATCTTTGGCAAATGGTGTGATTTGAACCTACTGACCATAGGAAACACTTTGTGGTTTCAAAAATGTATTTGGTGAAACAAAAGAATGATTCTTTGATTTAAAACCATTTCTAGTCAAATAGAAATATGGTTTATTTATTAAAAATGGTTTTGGAAGAAAACCTTTGGGAAATGTTTTGTTTTAAACTCTCTGACCCCAAACACCAAGTTTTATGGTTTGAAAACATATTTGGTGAACCCTATAGATTAATGCCTTGGTAAAAATATTTCTACACCACATAAAATGATACTTTGTTTTGAAAATGGTTTTTGAAGTGAAATCTTTTGCAAATGAATTAGCCACTTCACAAAATGACCATTAGGTGTTTTCAAAAGTTTAAGACCCATTAGGAACCACTTTTCCAAATAAAACAATCCTTGGCATGCTTGCATGCATTATCTTAGTTCTATGATTTTATGTGATGTTTTGCTTGATTGGTAGATTGAGATTGTGCCTTGCTTGATTGATTTGTAGTGACTTGAAGAGTGTGATTGTTGCAAGGACAAGGAGTGAACCCATACCCTCTACCAAAAAGGCAAGTGATGCTTCATACTTTTTGTCCCATTACTTTCACTATGCATTAGTGATTTTTCTAAGTAAAACTTGCATGGAATTTTGCTAAGTATAAACCTTGCCATAGGAAAACCTAGTAGATGAAACCTTAGTGGAATATTTTCCTAAGTTAATATTACTACTACTATCAAGCTTAGCCTAGCTAATAGAAAACAAGGGTGGAATATATATCCATACTATGAAAAATTTCTAAGTCTGAGGACTTGTGTTTTTGTTTAATAAAACAACTAAGTTAATGAATCACCTGGGTGGAATGGTAATTGCTTGGTGGTTTTTGGTTGAGTGGTTCACAAGGCCCATGTCTATGGTTGACCTTGTGTATCTCACTTGTGGATGGCCACCCAGGAACAAAGAGATTTGAGATGTCAAATGTTGAGAAGCTTCAAGTGCAACCACTTGGCATTATGGGCTCTGCCTGGATCATATAGGTTGCAAGAACTTAGCCATATGGACAGTTGGTGGTAGAGTTTGATAGGTTGGAGCACGTCCATTTTGGTCTAAGGGAAGGCTTCTGAAAGATCTTGTCTTGGGAAACCAAGTCTTGTGGGGAAAGTGCACCACCTCTGCAGAGTGTAAAATCTAAGTACTTAGCCATGTCCCTGGTAAAGGACAATTTGAGCATCAAGACATGGAAGCAATCAAGAATCTCATCATTCAAATTTCAAAGTTAAAAACTTGTGGTTGAACAAGGGTTAAAGGATCTTCAATCTTTGATTGGGAGATGCCTTGCAAAAGATTATTTTGTCAAGCAAAAACTTAGTATTTTCAAATGATAAGGAAAAATATATTTTGAGCAATGCAAGCCTAAGCTCCACTTAGCCAAATGCATATAGATGATAGACTCCACTATACTACCATAGTATCACTTGCCAATACAATTCAAATGTATTGACCCATTGTGGCTGTAACTTGTATGTTGCAGGTTTGATTGATGTTAGTAAAGTTTGATGATTAGGATTACAAAGTCTACAACCAACATGTTTGCCTGTGGCACTTTGAAGATGAAGACCCCATGCTTATAGATATTCTGCTGCAATGTAATGTAATAGCCAAATGAGCTATGTAAGATGTAATAAATTATTTTATTCCTGGTTATAAAGTTGTATTATGACCTTTGTTTCTTGATATTACATCTTAACTGTGGATGCTAGCTATTGATCCAGGGACTAGCATTGTAAACACAGGGGACTCTACCTTATTTAAAGGTTGGGACCCTTACATGCACCCAAACCCTGATGAGATGCATCACAATATACTTGGAAATCTTTTTCCAAATCTGGCAGACACAAGACTGGTGCTGTCACAAGTCTCTTCTTCAATTCCTGAAAGCTGAGTTCACAACCTTCAGACCAAGCAAACTTCTTGTCTTTCTTTAGCAATTCCGTCATGGGCTTAGGAGGACATCACAGATGTCTATAGGAGGCAAAACCCCACGTCTTGTCTTCACTCCACGGTCACCTGCTTCATGCACCAAGAACCCTTTCCATACTTTCTTAATTGAGCGACAGTACCAAAAGGTTCCCAAAGGGAACTTGCCCTCGGTTTGGGATCTAGCTCATTCTAACCATGCAGGGAAGGAACACTCTAAGAAATAAGAGTGGTAAAGAATAACAAAGACTGGGATTATCGGTCTGACATGATCATGAACCACATTGAGCATAACTCGGAGTTGATTCATACTATGACCTTCGAGATTGAGGATTTGAGGAAACTGATTGAAGAGCTAATCAAGAGGACACCACCACCAAAGGAGTAATTCGTCATCAGGTTTGGCATCCCGTTGGCTTGTTCCAAGCTTGGGGTAGTGCCGCGGTATCACATCATTATCTTTTACCTTTTTAGTAGATTCATATCTTTGGTAGAGAAGTTATCTTATAGTTTGGTTTGCATTGTGGAAGTATCTCTCCTTTAGTTAGTTATCTATGTATCCCTTGGTGTGAGTGCCTTTATGGAATATTAATGAGAAGTTTCATCTTTTACTTTTTGCACTTCTTATTTTAGTTTGCAATCTCTATTATATGATTGATCTTGTTAATCGGTATTGGTATCACTTTGGGAGCATCAAGTAGATCTAAATTGGTTTTGGCAAACCGAGCTCTGGTCAGTAGCAACACTTTTTGAGGTTTGGAAGGAAAAGAGAAAAAGCTTACAGGTATTTTGTATCATTTTTTTCTTTCTTGATTGGCTCATAAGCTTAGTATTCTTTATTTAAGATCTCTTGTTTTTTCAAGGAAGATTGCATGTTTGGCTTTATTACTCGTATGTTTGCTTTTTTCTTTCAACTATTTTGTTTGCTACCCAGCCTTCCTAGCCAAAAACCTGTTTTGAGAAGGCATACTTCTCATGCATCCAATCCTTTTGAACCAAAACCTGTGTCATTTGTGTCCACCATATCTACCTATTAGCATTATTTCTATTCCAAGCGAATTCTCAAGCTTCATCTATCTTTCGAATTAAAAATTATTTTGTTATGTGAAAACTAGTTAGTAAAGCTCTCACGAACTTGATGGCACACCTTATTTTCTTACCCCTAATAAACTTGAACCATCGTGTCATCGAAGTTGTATTAGCAGAACCGTGTTGTCACGGGGAACACTTTCAACACTTATGGATACATATCCAATTGATGTCATTGCTCTTTTGTTTGCGGATGTCGTCGGTGTGAAATAAAAGAGGAGCTTGTAAGTCCATGGAGTTATGTATGTGTGTTACAGAAACGACTGGGCTGCTAGCCTAAGCCATGCCTAATCATGGTGGAAACTTGCAGCATACCCATAGTGAGCAATATGTGAAGCATCCTCAATAAAAACTATGCAAATAATAAATAAAAGATCGCTGAGATGCTCACTGTCTGCATGCCTTGTCATTTTGATTATGGGATAGCTCCTGTATCATGTGCAAGAGGTACCCCGTTGGCGGTTCTTTATGATACACATGTACTTACAATGACAAGAACTTACCGGTAACTAAAGTTGAGTAGCATGAGGAGCAGTCCTCGTACTCAAGGGACATGAGATTTCCAACTTATATTTCGTCAAGCATATACTCCATCTTTGTTCACTTTAACCTTAATCACCTCAAGATGCTTATGATAGGGGCAATGAGAGCTCAAAGCTAGTAAGTGCCATAATATTTTGGAAGCTCTTTATGAACTTGAAATCCCTATTTCCCTCTATGAAGGGCCCTTTCTTCTACTTCTAAGTTGAGTCAGTAGACCTACTTCCTCTCTATCTCCAGCAAGCATTTGAGTTGTTGTGTTCCAAGCATTCATATGATGATTTATTCAATCATGTTCTTTATCTTCCTTGTTTGCACAAGACTCTTATCTTTTGAGTATAGCTTTGAAAGCCTTCACTGTGAAAAACTTTTGTTTGAGCAAAGAGTACTCTTGTTGTGAAACTTCTACAAAAGCTTTATTTGTGAAACCGTTTGCTAGCTGTTCTCTGACCAAGAACAAAGTTTGCCAATTCCAATTATGATTTATCTTTATGCATCGCTATTGTGACTCATGTACTTGCTGCAAGCTAAGTTATATAATGGTGAGTTGCTTTCTTCTATGAGTTGTGTAATGGTAAGTGTGATGCTTCTTGTCCGTATTCTTTTATCGACACTTCACTCCATAAACCTGTGGGCATGTTTACTGAGCTCAGTTTTCGCTTGGGGACAAGTGCAGGTCTAAGTTTGGGGGGGGGAGTTCATACGTCCAATTTGCATCACCATTCTATATCATAATTTGCCTCTATTCATTGATATAATTCATATTAAGAGGTGATACTCATGTCTTTTCATCTGTTTTTGCATGTTGGATGATTCTTGGAGGATAAACTACCGGAGTCAGGATTCTGATGGAAAAAGAGGTGTTTTGATGCAATTTCGCGAAGATCAGAAAAATACCAGAAAGCCTACGGAAAATTTTATTTCCCCAGAAAACGAAGAATGCTAGAAGGGGAGGCGGAGATAGGTCACATGGGGCCCACATACCCAGGCACGGGCCACCCCTAAACCGCGCCTATAGGGGTGTGGCCCACCTGGCCCACCTCTGGCTCCGCCCTCTCATCTATATCTTATCCTCGAAAACCTAATACACGGGGAACAACCACAGAAAGATTCTGCCATGTCTGCAGGGCGGAAAACACCGAGCGAGAAAGAGCTCTCCGGCAGACATATTTTTGCCGGGGAAATTCCTTCCCGGAGAGGGGAGATCGTCGCGATCAACACCATCATCAATCTATACTTCATCGGGATCATCATCATAATCATCCAAACCATCATATCCGCCAGCACCATCATCACCACTCCATCCCACTGTAACAATTGTGTTGAATACTTGCATAGTTCCTAGGGGAAACTTTCCCGGTGTTGATTACTATTCTAGTTGATGCTTGTGAGTGGAACCATTGGATTATTGTTTATGTTTAGATTTTTATCCATCACCATATCATCTTTGATCTTGATCCATATGATGTCTCGTGAGTAGTTCGTTTAGTTCTTGAGGACATGGGAGAAGTCATGTTGTTAGTAGTGGATTTATGTTGAGATATTATTCAATGGTTCAGTATTTAAGTTGTGGTTCTATTCTTCTAGTGGTGTCATGTGAACGTCGACTACATGATACTTCACCATTTATGGGCCTAGGGGAATGCATTGTGTATTTCAATACTAATCGTGGGCTTGCCAGAGTGACAGAAACCTAAACCCCTGTTAGGAAATCATTGCACAAGGGAGTGTAGGATCTCAGAGTTTAAGGTTGTGGTTAGGTTTATACCTTAATTGCTTTCATGTAGTTGTGGATGCTTGCAAGGGGTTTAATCACAAGTATGTATTAGTACAAGTAAGGTCGGTACATTAGCACAGGTTCACCCACACAACACTTACAACACCAAAGAATACTACTTAGCTATATGAAGCGAACACACTTGACAGACTTCCCATGTGTCCTCGAGAACGTTGGGTCCTCATAAGTATTTCCACCGGCTTGTCCTTTGCTAAGAAAGGATTGGGACAATTGCTGCAATTGTTTCTTGTCTTTATTATTTGCACTTTATTTCTTTGCTTTATCAGAAAACCCCTAAAAACCTCCTCGTCGGCCTCCTTGGAGGCGACGATGGCCACTGCGCCGTTCTTCTCCATCGTCGACGTGGTTGGGGTTTTTTTGTGGGTTTGCAGAAGGTGATGGGACAGTGGAGATGGGTGTGCGAGTGAGTGAGTGATGAGTGAGAGTGAGGAGGCCTCTATAAAGGTGAAGGGAGGAGATGTTTTGTTGCACCACCGTGCACCGCGTAACTGCTTACGCTACTACACCGTGCACGGCCACACGCGTCCGCTACCGCCCCGTGCACCGCGACATGCGTACCGTGCGCCACGTTTCCCCCTCGTGTCTAACCTTGGCCACTTAGTTGTGCTCAGTTATACCCTCGAGTGTAGCACTGGCAGTTTGGTTGTACTCAGTTTTGCCCTCCAGTACTAATACTGCAGTGTGCAATATACTCACTTTTACCCTCCGGTGGTTGGTCAACAGAGAGTCAATGAATGGGTTTTAGCTAGCTAATTGAGTCATTTTATGGAAAAAAATCAAAAATATCAAAACATACTGGCATCTACCCAGGGAGTCTTGTTATGTGACCTGCCACCATAAGAAATGTATATAAATAAAGTTTTAACCTAAATCACCGCTTCTCAAATCACCTACTATCTATGAATGTTTATGGCTTTCTACTCAAGCCTCTCCCCAAAACATCCCCCCAAAACATAATTTGCCTAAATGAGGCAATAATTGTCAAACTGATATATATTTGAATTGCAAATAGTTTTATGTATGCCAATATGTATTTTATTGTATAAAAGAAGCATTTTCCATTTTGAAATCTCTTTTTGTTTTCTATCTGAACCCCCTTGTTAGTTTTGCCCTTGGTTTTTAAGTTCTACTCAGTTTTGCCCTTGGTTTTTAAGTTCTACCCAGTTTCCCCTCCCTCTTAGTCACAAACTCTCACACCTGTGCTCATTTTGGCTGCTACGCTCTGATTGGTCGAGACAGTTGTCACGGGGATCGTACCCACCAACCGTTGATCCTCTGATTGATCCTCTATCATCTAGCGGAGAATATAACCCCTGTTCTGTCGGGGGGCACCCTCTATCCATGCAAAATAACGAGTTTGCCACCGATGCTTTAACTCCATAAACAAATGATTTTGAATATAATTTGAAGGAAAAGTGTTCAAAGGTGTATAATTTTTGCATTATATTTCATTCCATGAAAATGATAAATGATCAGGATTTTATTAGCACAACATTATCATGTCCTAAGTGCGATTTCAAAGAGTTCAAAGGTGTATAATTTTTTCCATATGCAAGTTTATGCATTACATTCTATGAAAATGATAATCTCTCAAGATTTTCTAAGCACACCATTATCACGTATTAAGTGTGATTTCACAGTGTTCAAAGGTTTATAATTTTTGTATACGCAAGTTTAGGGATCACTTTTCACACTATAAAAATGGTAAACACTCTTTTATATTAACATTTGTATAATTTTTTCAAATTTGAAAGTATTCGAGAGTTGTGTCAATTATAAACACTCTTTTACATTAAATGTTGTATAATTTTTTCAATTTTAAAGTGTTCAAGAGTTGTGTCAATTATAAACACTCTTTTACAATAAAAGTTGTATGATTTTTTAAATTTGAAAGTGTTCAAGAGTAGTGTCAATTATAAACACTCTTTTACGTTAAGAGTTGTATATTTTTTAATTTGAAAGTGTTCAAGAGTAGTGTCAATTATAAACACTCTTTTAAATTAAGAGTTGTATAATTTTTTCAATTTGAAAGTGTTCGAAAGTTGTGTCAATTTAAACACTCTTTTACATTAAGAGTTGTATTTTTTTAATTTGAAACTGTTCAAGAGTAGTGTCAATTATAAACACTCTTTTACATTAAGAGTTGTATATTTTTTTAATTTGGAAGTGTTCAAGAGTAGTGTCAAATATAAACACTCTTTTACATTAAGAGTTGTATAATTTTTTCAATTTGAAAGTGTTCAAGAGTTGTCTCAATTATAAACATTCTTTTACATTAAGAGTTGTATAATCTTTTAAAATTTGAAAGTGTTCAAGAGTTGTGTCAATATAAACACTCTTTTACATTAAGAGTTGTATAATTTTTTTTTAAATTTGAATGTGTTCAAGAGTTGTGTCAAGTATACTTTTTTAAATTTGAAAGTGTTCAAGAGTTGTGTCATTTATAAACATTTTTGTACATTAAGAGTTGTATAATTTTTTTAATTTGAAAGTGTTCAAGACTTGTGTCATTTTCTTATTTATTATAAATCCATGTCCCTAATTTTTAATTATAAACACTCTTTCACTTGATTGCAGCCGAGACATTAACTTGATAAACCAATTAAATCATCGGAGCTGCTCGCTGGCCGCATTTCCATAGCAAGCGCCCCGGTTGCCATTTTGGTGCGAGATTTGGTGCATTTTGGTGTGAGACCTAACATTCTCTGCGCACGGTTGCCATAGTCATCCTTCATATAGGTCAATGGGACGGCACCATACTGCGGCTAGGACGAACGGGAGGCTGAAGTGAAGCTCGACAAAGGGCTGCCGTCGCGAGAGAAGAAGAAGAAAGGGGAGGCAACGACATGGGCGCGGGCACGGGGCTGGATCACGTGGATAAGCTGTGGCTCCGACGCTCATGTGGACAAGCTGTGGGTCCCATGCTGATCTGGATAAGTGGAGAGAGGTGTCCACTATGGGAACCAACTAAACGCGGGCCCACTTCTCAGCTTGTAACGACAAGGGTCCACTATGGGACCTGACAGACCGCATCCCCACTTGTCAGCACGTAAGGGAGAGGGTCCACTACGGGACCCGACTGAATGCGGCCCCACTTGTCAGAATCTAACGGCAAGGCTGATGGACAGCGATTTTCAGACCATGCGAGAGTTCCATAATAGGAGATGGGAAAAGTGAGTACAACTAAGGAATCAGTGGCATGAAAATAGAAATCCAAAAGTTTATACTGACAACCTATGGCTAGATTCATACACATACAATTTGAGGAAGCATCTGTATCATTTGGAATTGTTGTATAAACAAAAACCTGCGGTGAAGGAGTACTTGGATATACATCATGGAATGGTGTGGTCAAGAAGCCGATTTAATGAAATTTGCAAGGTAGACTATGTAACAAGTAACCTTGCAAAGAGTTTCAATGAAAAGGTAAAGTCATTGAAAGGGCTTATGTTGTGGAAAATATTTGATAAGATTAGGCAGATGATCATGATAAAGATCGATTTGCATCAAAGAATTGCATCAACAGTATATGCTGGCCATCTCATCCTCCCATCTTTGATTAAGGCTTTGCATGCCAGGGCAAAACAGTTGAATATGAAATGCATTAGAAGAGGAATGGAGTCTAAGTTAACGTACACTGATAGTATAGATAGGCAATGGAGGTATCCAGTGAGTTTGGTTGATTGGACATGCCATTGCAGGCAATGGCAGCTCCGTGGGAAACCCTGCATACATGCATTGTTTTCATGGGTGTTCTAGGAGGTGAAGAGGGTGAAGTTGATCAGTACGTGTCAGAGTATTTCTCCATTGCCAAATTCAGGGTAGCATATGCTCAGAATGTTCCATCCTTGTTGGGAAAAGACCAATGGATGGAAGTAGATATAGGCTTAAAGCTATACCCTCCAGTTTTACTAGACCAGCAGGTAGGCCAAGGAAGAGTAGGATAAGAGCTAGTGCGGAGGGTGGTGCACCACCTCGACTACGTAAGTTCAAACATTGTGGGATCCTAAGGCACATTGCTAGGCTTTGTAAAAATGCGGTGGACCTAGCTTATGGAATGGATGATCAGGCAGGAGCAGCAAATGCAGATGAGAATGAGGTGTTTGAACAAGAGGAGAATGAAGCAATGGATACATTGCCGATTGAACCAACGGATCGAGATGAGATTGAACCAAATGCATAGCAGATCGAACAAAATGCAGGGGAGATTGAACCAATGGATCAAGGTGAGATTGAACCAAATGCAGAGGAGATTGAACAAAATGCAGGGGAGATTGAACCATTCGATCGAGAGGAGATTGAACCAAATGCAGGGGAGTGTCGTGGTATTGCCGATGAGTACGCCATGGAGGGGTCCTCATAGTGCGTGTTTAGAGACGTGGGGTAAGGCGGACGGTTGACGGGTACGAGGTAACACATCTTACCCAGGTTCAGATCCCACAATGGTGGCGGAATCCTACTCCTGCTATAAATCACTATAAAGGAAATACGCCGAGTTATAGAGATAGGTTCGCTGTGCGAGGTTGTCTGAATCGATTCCCTAAAGACTCCCATAGGCCCGACTTATATAGTCGCCAGGTCCTAGGGTTACAGGGAAAAGTCCTAGCCGGACAGGTCACAGAGTCCTACACCGTCTATTACTAGTCTTGTGTATCTTGCACTCCAAGGCTCCGGGTACGCTGGTGACTCCACCGTAGCCTTCCTTTATCCGGCATGGGCCTCCCTTCAGGATCCACCTAATCGGGCGCCCAGCAACCCATACGCCACGCTACCGACTATGGGCCACCCGGGTTAGTCGGATAAGAGACATGCTATAAGGATACCTATATAGCATATCCCCAACAGTAGCCCCCGGAGAACTCCGAGATCTTGCGCCGTCTTACCTCTTCACATGGAATGCTCCGTCTAGATGAATGTCGGCAGATCGTCAAGCAACATCTTGTAGTCCTCCCAAAGAACCCTGCAAGGCTTTCTCCGTCTTCGAATGGTAAGCCGGAGAAATGCTGAATCTTCCATCGTACTCTTCCGTAGTCGGATTAAATCCATCCATGCCGGAATCTTCGATGCGACAGCTCATCTACCTGTGTCAGCTAGGACGACGTAGGCTTAGGTCAGCGACGCCTCGTAACTCACACATGCAGAGAACGCAATCATATCCGATTTTCCCGCGCGAGCGATACGAACCGTTGGCGGCGGCGGTTGGAGACGTGGCGAAATTTCCGCGCACGTTCACAAACACGTCGTCTACGCGGCAACCGTCCGATTAGCTGCACGAATCTTGATACCGAGGATGATAAATAGTAACCGTGGGGCATTCTTCTCACGTCATCGTCTTCTTCCTCCAGCCGCACGTCTCCTCAAGATCTCCGCGAGAAACCTCAAAAACCCTAGCTTCCATCTGTGTCAGTCGCATCCGTCCTCCACTCCATGGCCAGCAGCAGCACCTTCCCGTCGATGGCGGCGTCGAGCGAAGCCGTAGCGCAGCCGGCGAGCTCCGTCGTCGTGCCCCCAGAGGGCTTGGTCATCCCCGCATCGGCGGTGATCGAGTCCACCGGCGGTGACTACAATTTGGCGGCGCTGGAACCACTGGACGAAGAGCCAGACTCGCATAAGGGCGACTGGCGCGGCTCGGACATCACCGATCGCGACATCCAAGAGATGGTCGCCGAAGGCTACCTACCCGCGACGGAGGGGCTTGCCTGGCGGGCGGCGCCGGCCGGCGAGGTGACACCTTCTCCCAAAGCCGTAGAAAAGGTGTACCTCAAGGCTCAGCTGGTACGCGGCGTTTCCTTGCCCATCTCCCACTTCTTCCTCTCCGTCTTGAACCACTACAAGGTCCAACCCCATAACCTCTCCCCCAATAGCATCTTAGTGCTTAGCAACTTCGCGCCACTTTTTGAGGGTTACCTAGGGATTAGGCCTAGGTTAGACTTGTTCGTGTACTTCACTGTCAAATGTGAAGCCAGACATAGTAAGGATGAGCTTAGGAACTGCGGCACCATAAGCTTCAAGACTCGACCTGGCCGGCGGTTTCCTGACATCGTCGGCCACGAGTCCTGCAAAAACCGGCAGCGGACGTACTTCTACGGCCCCGACATTCCTTTGGCGGGCCGAGAAGTAACGTACCTGGACTTCGTGGATGGATCCGCCGCTGAAGTTTCCACATGGAGATCAAATGCCTCCCTTCCCTCCGACCTCGACGCTTCTCGCGCAATAAGGAGGATCGAATGGTTCGTAGAGACGGGTTTGACCGGCTTGGACCTAGCCATGTGCTGGTTCATCAGGCGAATCCAACCTCTGCAGCACCGCGCGAAGTTCTTGCACGAGTATACCAGTGATCGAAGGGATACCCTCCGGATCTCCGTGGATAACTTCTCGAGCGACTCCGTCAAGCTCCGCCTAAAGGACATCGTCAAGGTGAAGGATAAGAAGCGTGGCTTCACCATCACCTACGACATGTTCGTAGATGGCAAGTGCCCAAAGGTAAATATTTATTTTCCGTGTACGACATATGCTCTAGTTCCCCCGTCTTGCCAATACCATCTTATCTAACACGGTGACTTCTTACTTAACAGCTTAGCGATCTAGATGAGCACAACCTGGCTGCCCAAATATACTATCCAAAGATGAAGGAAGTCACGGTCGTGTCCGATGATGATGCCTCGTTGGCGCGAAAGCGGAAGAGCTCCACGTCTAACGCTACCGACGGAGGCAAGAAGAAGAAGATGGAGGGTGGAGCCTCCAAAAAGACTACCGCCACCCTAGAGGCGGAAAAGAGAAAAGCCACTGGGATTTTTGCCAAAGCACCCCCCTAGTGTAAGCTTCTCATTCTCCCACATTGTCTATCTGTCTGTTTTGTTCCTGTACTTATGCATTTTGCACGTCTCAGGAAGAAAGCCACGACCAGCCTCAAGAAGACCTCCAAAACTTTGGGGGCTTCTAGAAATATCAAAGATATGCTGCATCGCGACGCGTCCCCCACCATCGCCCCTGCTACTCCTGCCGTCAAGCCTTCGTCTGCCCCGACAAGCTCGCAGGCTAAGGAGGCACCAGGCCCTTCCGTCATGGAAGTGGATTCTGGGTTTTCCATAACTCGCTGTTGTCGGCGAGCAGGCGACGCATGAGAGAACTGCCCAACAAATGGCTGAAGCTTCGGCTAAGGATGCCATCGGTGGCGGCAAGGCGGTAGTGGGAGCTGGTACCTCTGCCGAAGGCGGCGCCCCCGCTCTCCAGAAGCCCTTCGAGTTCCCGAAGATAGTTTACCCGGCGCTCACGCCGAGTAACACAACTCTGGTTCCTGGAGGAGTGCCGTTGTCTCCGACGTGCGGTATTGAGGAGCTTCTCCGACAAGCGGATATCTTGCGAGGAAATAGCATCTCCTTTGGCAAGCTACTAGCCGAGAGCGCTACAAACATCAAGATTATTGCACTTGTAAGTTTTACTTTGCCTTTTGCATTTCATATGAGTATTCCACTTTAGCCCCCGAGGATGTAGACGGAAAACCATAGGTTTTGCATCAATATTCTCTAAGAGTGACTAAGTTAGAAAGAACTCTCACTGTAGCCCCCAAGCATTTAGATGGAACAAACTATTCCGACTAGATGATTTAAGAGTAGCAAACGCAGTGTTTATAATTTTCAATACTGTAGCCCCCAAGCTTCTAGTTGTAACTAAATGAGTTCCGACTAGATGCTTAAAGAAAAGCTAAGCATTTTCTGAGTTAAAACTTTATACTGTAGCCCCCAAGCTTCTAATCGATAACTGCATTAGCTCCGACTAGATGCTCAAAGAAAAGCTAAGCATATTGCTAAGTTAAAAAACTCTCGCTGTAGCCCCCGAGCATCTAGGTGGAAAAATTCCGACTAGAAGCTCCAAGTAGACTAAACAACGGTTTAACTTTTTCCCTTTGTTCCACAGAACGAGAATGCTCGGAGGGGCATGGCCAACGACAAGTACCAGAAGATGCGCGCAGATCTTGAAGCCGAAAAGGGTAAAACTGCCATCTTGAAGGAACATATCATCAAAAACAAGAGTCTGTTTTCTTTTTTGCGCATTCCGTCTTGGTTTTATGCCTTCATTCTCTGAGTACTCACTATGTACTTTGTTTTCTCCGACTTTGCAGAACATGTTGCCAAGTCCAAGGACATTGTCGAGCAGTCCAAGCACATTCAGCAGCTGGACAGTGAGAACAAGATCCTTAAAAAGGAGAGGGAAGAAATGCTGAAAATGCATGAGGATTCCATGAAGGCCCTGCAGGAATCCGCCTCCGCGAAAATCAATCGCTTGAAGGAGGAGCTTGCGATCTTAAAAGATCAGAAACAAGCTGCTGATGAGCAAAACCATCGCCACGGCGAGGCATATAAGCTCCTCCAGCAAGAGAAAGAATCCCTGGCGGACACCCTCTGGCAGGCCAATGCCAACATCTTTAGTAGGATTTCTCCGCCTTGTATTTCTGCAGTCTGGATACTTGGAATTATTGAACTCATGTGATCCTTGTTGGAATTTGCAGCTCCTATGGGTTTAAACAGATCGCCTCCTCCGGCCAAGGAATGCATGGTTCTTGCCGGCAACTTTATCAACACCGCCATCACCCAAGCCAAAGAGATCGCCAAGCCCCTCCAGATACACATCAAGGCATCGGACTCCGTGGCGAAGTACTCGGAGATTCTGCGCCAAGCCCCCGAGCGTATCACAAGCTGGAAAGCTTCATATGCACGGGCTGGCGCAAGGATGGCGCTGTCCATGGTGAAGGCACACTACAAAGATGCCGACATCGGCACGGTGACCTCTGGCATCCCCGATGTTGACGATGACAACAAATAAAATGATCACGAAGCCATCTTATCATCACTCGCGGGTTATGACACCAGAGTTGCCGATTTGGTGGATATCAACGTCTTCGTGCCCATGAACACCATCGAAAGCGTCAACCAAGATTCCTCCGAGTCTCACCAAAGTGCCGATGCTGAGGGTGATTCTCCAGCTAGTGACGATGCTGCTTCCAAGTCTCCTGCGCCCAAGGAATGAAAAACACTTTGTAGTATTTGTTTCCCCTTTGGTGTATGCGCGGAAAAAACTTGATGATGTAACTTAAGGCGGAAAACAATGGTTGTAATTTCCTGCTACTTAAGAACTTAGTTCCCAGCATATATATATTTTTAAGCAAGTGCTGGCTTATCCATTACTTTGGTTCTTATGCTTGACTTTTCGTGAGTCGGAGGACTCATTGTCGGAACCATGCGCTTAGGTGATGATGCCCAATGGCACCGTCAATAACCTGAGCACAAAATCGCCGACAATAAGTGCCGAAAGTCACTACTCCAGAATCCACATAAAAACAACAAAGAACGTGTATACCAGAAAACTTAAGCTAACGCCCGTAGGCGGAATTTTCACAAGTGCAAATGCAAGACTTGTGCATAAAGGTTTTACACGATCCAAAACTGAACACTAAAGGAGGTAAAAGACTCAAAAATATGAGTGAACCAAAGAGATTTATTTCATTGATCATATAAGAAGTATACAATTAGATAAAAAATGCTAAGTGTAAAAAGGACGTAGCTGTGCTATGTTCCATGGCCGATCAAGCTCCGGGTAGTCATCATCCGGGTCACGTCGCTTACGCTTATGATCCTCATTGGGTCTATCCTTTAGTTCACGATTGTCAACAAGGTAGTAAGACCCATTGAGCAGCGCCTTGCTTATGATGAACGATCCTTCCCATGGTGGGGATAATTTGTGTGACTTCTTCTGCTTAAGTCGGAGCACCAAATACCCCTCTTTAAACGAGCGATGCCGAACGCGGAGACTATGGTAGCTGCGTAGCTTCTGCTGGCAGATGGCGGATCTTTGGCATGCCAAAACACGCTCCTCCTCAAGAAGGTCCACATCCAGGCGTCTGGATTCTTCAGCATCATCCTCGTCGTAGACGGCAACTCTTGGTGCATCGTGAAGGATGTCGGAAGGCAAGATGGCTTCTGCTCCATATATCATGAAATAAGGGGTGTAGCCGGTGGATCTGTTGGGTGTAGTTCGTAGACTCCACAGCACAGATGGCAATTCTTCCGCCCAGGCTCCAGCTGCTCTATGTAGTGGTGCCTCAAGACGTGGCTTGATTCCCTGCAGAATTAACCCATTGGCTCGCTCAACCTGACCATTGGATTGTGGGTGTGCCACAGATGCGAGGTCAAGTCGGATGCCTTTCTCCCAGCAATATGCCTCCACTTCTCCGAGTGATAACCTGCTGCCGTTGTCAGTGATAATGCTATCTGCGAGACCAAATCTCACCACTAGATCTCGGACGAACCTGAGGGCAGTTGCCCCATCAAGATTTCTAATGGGTTTAGCTTCTATCCTTTTAGTGAATTTGTCAACTGCTACAAGCAGAAGCGTAAACCCACAAGGTGCCGTCTGCAACGGTCCCACCATGTCTAGCCCCCAGACTGCAAACGGCCAAGTTATTGGTATTGTTCGCAGTTCTTCAGCAGGAGCATCTGGTTGTCGGGCATAATACTGGCATCCCATGCATGTCTCAACCAGCTTGTCGTCATCGCCTTCAGCAAGAGAATCCTTGCCGGAAGGTTTTCGCGACCAACGATCGAGGAGCGGCGTGGTGCCCGCAATCTCCGATATGGATTTCGCGTAGGATTTCCATACCTTCTAGCTGGGAAACACACTTTAGGTATACACCAGTAGTGCTCCTTTTTTAGAGTTGCCCATTGATTATGGTATAACCCTTTGCTCGTCATACTATTTGCCATCTTTCGACTTCGTCGTCGGGCAAAATTCCGTGTTCGAGATATTCCATGAACGGTTTTGTCCAAGCCGGAGGGACCTTAGTCACCATGTTGATGAAAGAGTCAGCTCTATCCAGGTTGTCGATGTCGGCTCCCTTCACGGATGGTGTGCGTAGGTGCTCTAGGAAAACTCCTGGCGGAATTCGCTTGCGCCCTGATCCTAGCTTAGATAGCAGATCATCCGCCTCGTTTTGTTCCCTAGGAACATACTTAACTTCGTAGCCCAAGAAGCTCTTGGCTATCTCGTCCACTTCGTCTCGATATGCCGCCATCATAGGATTCCGCGCATTCCAGGTGCTAGCCACCTGCTGGGCAACCAAGTCGGAATATCCATAGCAAACTATGCGCTTGATGCCAATATCCTTGGCTACACGTAGTCCGTGAATGAGTGCTTCATACTCCGCCATGTTGTTTGTAGTCTCGAAGTGGATCTGCAGAACATAGTGTAGCTTGTCTCCTGTTGGTGACTATAGCAATACACCAGCCCCCGAGCCGTTGATCAGCTTTGATCCGTCAAAGTGCATCACCCAGTACTCTGGTTCTGGCAACGGAGTAGCATCTGGCATCTCCGTCCAATCTGCAACAAAATCCGCCAAGGCTTGTGACTTGATAGCGTCGCGTCTCTTGTAGGTGATCTCGAAGGCGGCAAGTTCAATGCCCCACTTCGCGACCCTTCCTGTAGCGTCGCTGTTATTGATGATGTCGGACAATGGGCTCTTGCTCACCACTGTAATTGGGTGCTCCTGAAAGTAATGCCTCAGCTTCCGAGAAGCAAGGAATACTCCATAAGCTATCTTTTGGTAGTGCGGGTGACGCTTCTTGGACTCCATCAAGACCTCGCTCACATAGTAAACTGGTCGTTGAACTCCGTGCTCATAGCCTGGTTCCTTCCGCTCTACCACGACGATAATGCTGATAACCCGGTTGGTTGCTCTCCAGGCTCGGGTGCTGCAAGGATGGGCGCTGAGGAAAGAATCTCCTTGAGCTGCTTCAATGCTACATCTGCTTCGTCCGTCCACGTGAATTTGTCTGCCTTCTTCAGCAACTTGTACAGCGGCAGAGCCTTCTCTCCAAGTCGGCTGACGAACCGACTAACTGCCGCAACACAACCTGTTAGTCGTTGAATGTCCTTTAGGCATGTCGGACGGTTTATGTTCAAGATGACCTTGATTTTCTCCGTGTTGACCTCGATTCCACGCTGGGAAATGATGAAGCCCAACAATTTGCCGGCTGGAACCCCGAAGACGCACTTCTTAGGGTTAAGCATCATGTTGTATTTCCGGAGATTATCAAAGGTTTCTTTTAAGTTGGAGATTAAGTCATTTGCCTTTTTGGACATCACCGCAATATCGTCCATGTAGGCATGAACGTTCCGACCAATTTGGTCGTGAAGGCAACGTTGCATTGTTCGCTGGTAGGTCGCACCAGCATTTTTCAGCCCAAAGGGCATCGTGACATAGCAAAACGTGCCGTACGGGGTAATGAACGAAGTGGCCAATTGGTTCGACTTCCTCATCTTGATCTGGTGGTATCCTGAGTATGCATCGAGAAAACACAAAAGTTCAGAGCTAACCGTCGAGTCAATGACTTGGTCAATGTGAGGTAAAGCAAACGGATCTTTGGGACATGCTTTGTTCAAGCCGGTGTAATCAACGCACATTCTTAATTCATTGGTTCCCTTTTTGGGGACAAGTACAGGATTGGCCACCCATTGGGTGTGAAGGACTTCTTGGATAAATCTAGCCTTAAGTAACCTATCTATCTCTTTGCCAATGGCGCGTCTCTTCTCATCTCCAAAGCGTCATAGAGGTTGTTTCACTGGTTTGCATTTTGGATCAATGTTTAAGCTGTGCTTGGCAAGTTCCCTAGGTACACCTTTCATGTCGGCAGGTTGCCAAGCAAAGATGTTCCTGTTCTCACGGAGGAACTCGACGAGCGCGCTTTCCTATTTGGGATCTAGGTTCGTCCCAATGGCGGTGACCTTGGAGGCATCGCCTACCACAAGTTCCACCGGCTTGGTCTCGATGGCGGCCTTGAACGCCGGAGCGGAGTCGGAGATCTGCTTCTTCGACGCGGGAAGCTCTAAGTCATCGACCTTGCTCTGGATCTCTTTGAATTCTTCTGCAATGGCTGCTTCGTTGATCTTGCAGTCCCTTGCCTTGGTAAAGCTTCCGGATATGGTGATGATGCCATTTGGTCCGGGTATCTTGAGCTTGTTGTAGACGAAGCATGGCTTGGCCATGAATGTGTGGAATATGTCGTGGCCGAATATGACGTGGTACACGCTCTTGAAGGGGACCACCTCGAAGGTCATGCGCTCTTGACAGTAATTATTAACATCGCCAAAGGCGACCTGAAGTGTAATGCACCAAAAGGACCGAGCCTCCCAACCAGGAACTACGCCGTGGAAGATGGTGTTGGTCCGCCTTATGTTTGCCTCCGTCAAGTTCATCCTTTGCAGTGTATCCAGGTACATGATGTTGATGCTGCTTCCACTATCCACCATACACTTGGCGAACTCCACGCCTTCAATCAAGGGGTTGATGACCATGGCGTACTGGTTCTCCGTGGGTATAAGGTCTGGGTGGTCCGTCCTATCCCAAGTTATTGGAACCTCCAACCAGCGCAGGTACTGGGGGACTAGGGGGAGAGTAGCCATCAGGATCCTCAGAGAGGTCTTCTATTGTTGGACGGTGGGGGTGCCAAGGAAAGTGTGGTAGACTGGGGCCTTCTTTGCGAAGGGGTTCTTTCCCTTGTTGTCGCTCTTGGCGGCGTGCTTGGGGTAAACGTCCTCGTCCATGTCACTTGAATCCTTGGACACCTCCTCCTTCTTATTCCCCTTGCCCTTGCCTCGCGGTCTGTTCTTTCGACTTTGCTTGTAGCCGGACTCCGGGTCTTCCTTGAGGTCGTTGACGAACTTACAGTGTCGATTGGTATGGGTAGCTTTGCCGTTGACGTCGAGGTGTACGAGGCATGGCATATCGCGGTACTCCTCATAGGTTTGGGGAACGCGGAGCAGCGCCGAGGTGGTTTCACTTCGTCGTTCCTGCCCACGACCAGCTCCCCTTCCTCGACCATGTTGTCCGCCCTCTCCTCGTCCTGCAAAAGTCATAGTGACCATGTCGGTAGATTGCTTTTCTTCTGGAGCGGTCTTCCGCTTTGTACTGCTGTTCCTCCGAGCTTGAGTTGGAACGGCCGTTGCCAGCAAGGAGCCACGAGCATCGCCGGCAGCTCTGAACTCAGCGCCAACTGAATCATCTGGTTCAAGTCAAGCTGGTGATTGTCCTGCAAGCGCTTCAGCTTATGTCGGAGCAACGCGCCCCTTTCCAACCCATCGATGAAGGCGGCCATGGCGGTCTGAGCATGCACTCCTGCGCAGGAATTCTTCATGTCCAGCCAGCGGGAGAGGTAGGCGCGAGATGTCTCGTCTTTCTCTTGCACGCACCGCTGTAGATCGCCCACAGTGCAGGGACGCTTGTATGTACCCTCAAAGTTCTTGGTGAATGCTTCTTGCATGTCCAACCAGTTGTAGATAGATTTCTCCGGCAAGTCATCGATCCATTGACGGGCCGTACCCGCCAACATTAATGGGAGGTACTTGACGGCGACGTTGGGGTTGCCTCCGACAATCTCCACCGCGTTGCCATAGTCCTGCAACCATGTGGCTGGCTTGGCGGTGCCGTCATAGGGCTTGATGATCTTGTCAATCCGGAAACCTTTGGGGTAAGTTGCGGACCATATCTCAGGTCCAAAGCAGCGTGGTCCCAAGTATGGTCCTTCCCGGGCCTCGTGGATCTTATCGATCCGCGAACACGCACCGTATGGCTCTTGGTTCTTCTTCTTCTTGTCAACAGAGGACAGGCTGCGTGAACGACGCGGGCCTCCTCCGCCATGGTGACTGCTTGGTGGTGACGGAGGCGGAGGTGGCGGTGGGTTAGCCTTCTTGCTGTTACCCTCCTGCGACGTCTCACGCCTGTCACAGTTGCTTGTCAGACACAGAGGGTCATGGCGCGACCTGTTCTTATGTCCTTGGTTGCGCTCTCCGTCATGACGGGTCTGCTCCGCGTTGTCGCGGATGACGATGCCACACTGCTTTGGTGGGGGCATATCCATACGATGGTGAGCTTTGTAATCTTCGTGATGTCGGGGAGATCGGGGCGGTGGCGATGGGTGACGAGGTCGGGCCTTTTCTCCGTGGTTGGAGGATATGGGGATGGCATCCTTTCAGTTGCGTGCATGTCTCCATCTTTGTTCTGATGAACCCGTCTGGGACCCGACATCAAGAGGAGATCTGTCCCTTGGCGGTTTGTACTGGCTAGACTGGCAGAGCGCTGGGTTAGACTCAAGCCTCTGAGAGGTGGCCTTTTCCTGCTGCTTCACCGCCTTGGCCACTAGGTCGTAGACCTGTTCCACTGCCTCAGGCGATCTATCCTGCTCCAGAAGGGTCTTGGCGACGGTGATGTTAAGTAGTGGGGTGGGCATCACCTGCTTGCCTTCACTGTCAATGTATGGCTTGGCCTATGCCGGCTTAGAGGGAGCCCATCCTAGGTTGCGCCGTACGCCAGGATCGTTGATGACGCGAGCTGGAGCTTTCTTAGCCTTCTGCTGCTGTAGCAGAGTCTTGTACTTGGCCTCCATTGCTCTAGCTTTTTCTATGGACTTCTGCGCGTTGACCAGATCTCGATCTAGTTTAGCGCCTTGCTCCGCGATGGCTTGCGCCTCCTCCAGTAGCTGCTGGCGCTTTTCATTAAGCTGGGTCACGTTACTGATATGAGCGACGGTCAGTGGCTCGACGAGGAGATTGTCGTACATCACTCTATCAGCTGGAGTAACTTGGGCTGCTGCAGACGTAGATGCTGGAGGCGGCAAGTTTGCGGTGTTGTTGGTGCTCATGCCGGTGCCGAGTTCCTGCGGCTGCTGCACTGCGTTAGGCGGAGGAGGCATGACTTCTGCGCGATCATCGTCAGCAGCAATAAGTGGCCCCTTCCCCTTTTCTAGCGCCGTAGGCGGAGCTCGTCCGGTTGATCTTCATCCATCGCCGTCCCAATGGTGACGAACACCCCTCGGGACGCGACGGCGTTGTTGGCTTGCTCGTCGCGCGAGTACTCCGCCTCCATCTCCTTCATAGCAGAGTCTATCTCCTCTAAATCTGCACTGAAATTAGCATAAAGTGCGTCAATGACAGAGTCGGAGGGTGCCAAGACTTCCTCGATGACGGGCAGTGGAGGTGCAGCGGGCTCGACGATGGCTGGAGGTGGTGGTGCTGCTACGACGATGGCGGCAGGAGACGGTGGTGGCGGCTGCTGAATCGGAGGTTCTCCGTCTCTAAGCGCAGTCTCCATCTGGGCTGCCGCGTCAGCTTCCGCGTAGCTGTTGACGGTGTTCACCATCTCTTCGAGGTAAGACGCCCTGTTGCCTGCTGCCGTCTTAAAGAATGTCGGAGCAGCGTGCCACGGTCCAGTCCTTCCATGAAGTGATATAGAACATTATCATCGGGGTAGTTGGCTAGGTCGGCTCTTATATGGAGCCACCTGGCCAGGTAGTCGCGGGGGTTTTTGCCCTCTCTCTGAACGCAGCGCGCCCGATCGAAGATGGTAACCACGCTGACGAACTTGGATCTCTGCTGTCCAGACGCACGGACGAAGCTGGCGGATTTGCAGTGATCTTCCACCTTTATATCCTGCACAGGGGCGATTTGGGTGGGCCTTGAATTTTCCCGATCTTTGTCGGCAAACTTCGAAGAGTGATCCGACATTGATCCTTCCGCGAACGTATCCTTCCCGTAGGCGGTCCGTGCGGGTCTTGATGCTTTCCGATCTTTGCCGGCAAACTCCAAAGAGAGATCCGACATCGATCCTTTCGCGAACGTATCCTGCCCGTAGGCGGTCCGTGCAGGTCTAGATGCTCCTCCGACTCCCAGGGAACTGGTGCCCGAGTCGGTTTCGCCGATGAAGAGGTGGATGCCTCCGATAGGAACGATTGAACACCGCGTAGGGTTCATCTTCGCCGGGATCTAGAACTCGTCAGGAGGGATGATCAGAACGTTGCCGGAGAAGAGAACGCGACCGATGGCTACGGTTTCACTGATTCCCGCGAAGATCTTGGTCCTCGCCCGCTGAAGAGCCTGAAGCGCCTCTTGCCCCACGGTGGGCGCCAACTGTCGTGGTATTGCCGACGAGTGCGCCATGGAGGGGTCCTCATAGTGCATGTTTAGAGACATGGGGTAAGGCGGACGGTTGACGGGTACGAGGTAACACAGCTTACCCAGGTTCAGATCCCACAACGGTGGCGGAATCCTACTCCTGCTATAAATCACTATAATGGAAATACGCCGAGTTATAGAGATAGGTTCGCTGTGCGAGGTTGTCTGAATCGATGCCCTAAAGGCTCCCATAGGCCCGACTTATATAGTCGCCAGGTCCTAGGGTTACAGGGAAAAGTCCTAGCCGGACAGGTCACAGAGTCCTACACCGTCTATTACTAGTCTTGTGTATCTTGCACTCCAAGGCTCCGGGTACGCTGGTGACTCCAGCGTAGCCTTCCTATATCCGGCATGGGCCTCCCTTCTGGATCCACCTAACTGGGCCGCCCAGCAGGCCACAGGCCACGCTACCGACTATGGGCCACCCGGGTTAGTCGGATAAGAGACATGCTATAAGGATACCTATATAGCATATCCCCAACAGGGAGATCGAACTAGTAGATCGAGAGGAGATTGAACCAAATGCAGGAAAGATTGACCAGTCGATTGAGAGGAGATTATATCAACTGCGTGGGAGATTGAAGCAGAGTTCAAGCACTGTAGCACCCCGGGTAAAATCACTACTAGAAAATCGCGTGTCTTATCTATGTGCATCATCATGACATCATCATACATCTATCTGTCTAAAACTATTTTGCTAAAAGACCTATTTTGTTTTCTATATTAATTCCTTCCTTTACTTCAAATCAAAACACCGGTGCTTCCGAATATCTCAGTTTGTCTAAAAACAAATTACAAAAAGCTTTTAAAATAAAATATAAAAACCCTAAATCTTTTGTCTGTGAGAGACAGACAACCGGCCAGGCCCAAAGGCCCAACCAGAAACCACCTACAACCCCACCTCTAACCCTAATCCCTACCTTCCCAAACCCTAGACCTCACCACATTTTTTTCCCTCTCCCTGCCGCCACCTCTCTCTGGACCCAAACACCACACCCCGCACGCGATCCCCACCCAAAAACGCACACAGGCTCCCTTGGTGCTGCCAGCTCTCGCTCCGCATCATGCGGTCAAACCCCTGCCCCACCTTGACCCACCACTCCCCGCAGACCCCGCTCAGACCGGCCCCACTTGCAGCGATGCCACACCGACGAGGAAGCCACGCGCACCTGCACCTAGTGCCCTGCAAACCTCGCTCGCCTCACCCTCACCTGTGGGACTCGTCCGCTCGCCCTCTACAAACCGTACCCACCCTGCTTCTCCCATACCCAACCCCGTCGCCCCGATGCGGCCCCTTTCCCTCGTCCCCGTCCACGGCCGCCACCGTCGTCATCTCTCCCCGCTAATCACCGCCTCCCTCTCCCCTCCGTAGCGGTACCCCCTCCTGTGAGCAGCATCACCGCCGCCGCGTCTCCGCCGCTGGCCGACCACCCTCTGCCCGAACTCCACCACCAACCCCCGCCGCAAGCACGTATCCCTCCTGTCGGCCTCCTCTCGCCTCCCCGCGGTCGCGTCAGGCTTCGCCCTGCGGCCCTTCCTTGGCACCAGAGCGCCGCTCCCCGTCTGGCGTCCTCCCCTCGTCGGTGCCCCTCTGCGGCGCCACCCCGGGCCTCCTCTGCGTCGCCGCCTTTCACCGCCGACCCTGCGTCCTCCCAGCGCCGCTGAGCTCGCCAAGGCCGCCGCCGAGCTCCGTGCTTGCATCAGGACCCTCAGACCGCCGCGCGCATCGACCTCGCCTGCACCGCGTGGAACCTGCCCTGCGCCTCCCCGCTGCATCCTGCCACTCCGTCTCCGGTCGCTGGCCGCGCCTCACCAAGCCGTCGCCGTAGTGGTGCTCCGGCCAGCGCCGACCCCACCTCTTTGGCTCCACGTCCGTCGCCCCTGGTCGTCGTTCAAGCCAGGCACTGCCTCGTGCCCTCTGTTCATCTTGTGCTATTACCTGTTTGGTTATGTCACAATTTGACATGTGTACCTTTTTGTCGTGTTTGTTATCTTGGCATTCTGCCAAGATCTCTTCCATGGGTACTAGACAAGATCGACCCTCTGTTGGTGTGATCCGAAGGCCATCGACCAAGTTCGCCACGAACGAAGAGAGGATCGACATGATCTCCAACACGGTCCGCTAGTAACCTCATCATGGAAACCAAGCTCTCCTCGGGGACCCGAAGACGCCAAGACCCCGATCCCGGATCCGAAGACCGATCCCTCGAACTCTCGGAACCCCAAGATCACCATTCGATGTGTGACCCCTATCCGAGACCCCTCATATTTTGATAATATATGATATTGATCTTGTTGCATATTAAATGAACATGTTTGCATACATATTGTGGGTGTTTGGGGGTATCTAGATGATTCACCTAAATTAATTATCGAGGTCATATGCGGGCAAATCTAGCCTTATATTGGCCACATTTAAATTTGTGTAGCGAACCGATGATATATTTTGCCATGCTAATACAACATTTAAATTGTGGGGTATCTAAACAACATGAACCACCTAGTTAATTTTCGGGATCTCGGTTCCGCTTAATATTGCCTAATTGCATCGCATCCTTGCCATGCCATACTTCATACATGCATCATGCCCGATCTTTTGCCGTAGTATTAAATAGTGCATCCGGTGTTTCTTCTAGTGCTTTGCTTCTTCACGGAATAGGCCGATGAGTTGATGCGAGTGTCGACCTGATCTGCGGGTGAATCTTCAGCAATGTTTTCAGGCGAGCATCCTCCCCCTTTCTACCTATCTTATTTTTATAGTCTTTATTTCCTCCTGTTGATCTATTGCTGACTGTGTTGCGATGCTTTAGTTTCCGTACCCGTGATATCCCTTGCAGCCATTATATTGCCTTGGAAACCTCCTATTACCTGTTGTTTGGTAGATAGTTGGACTTGCGTGTCGTAGTCGCTTGCTCAAGTGCTGTTGCGTGTCGTCAAGTACCACAGTTGTTGGAGTATTGCCGTATGCTTTATGTTGGAGATGATCATGGCTTTAATTATCTGTTAATAACTAAAATTGAAGTAGGTAAATAATGCAGAGGCACATGTGGGCAATAGATGTTATTTGGTTTTTAACCGTCCACTTGTGTCCCGTAGGACCCCGAGTACTTGATACCTGTTCTTTGAATATTCGCACTATCCGCATGTGGGACCATGAATCCCCTAGCAGGCGTGAGTCATATCTTATTTCTTGGGGCCACAAGTAGTTTGGCTTTATTACTATCCTGTACTTATGCCATGCTTTTTGCTTTATTTATGATTGCGTGGGCCTTTATCTATTTTGGAACCACAGCCACGTTTTGTATGTCGACAAGCCCAGACACACTTTCGGGTTCCCAGTTGTTTACAGCCGTCGTCACAAACCTCTGGGTCCGCCTCGGAGCCGGCCAACTTCGTAGCGGGTAGCTTGGTGGGGTGGCCCCCTGAAATTTATATGAATCTTGCAATTGCTCTGTCGTGATGCCTCGTTGGGTTTTCATTTGGTTTTTCTCGAGGTTGATCGTGCGTGTGTTGCTATTTGTGCCCCCGAGGTAAAACTTTCAAAGCCGTGTCCATGATTATGGGACGACTTGGAGCACAGTATCTCGATCATAGACAACTATAACTAAAGTAGTGCTATAAATTTGACTTTATAATGACTAGTAATTAGCTTCACTATAATGGAATGGCTAAATAAAAGTGCCAACAATTGCTGGTTTGGGTTGTTGCATGTTACCATTGTATCTGACTAGTAAGTATTACCTTCTAGCGGAATGGCTAAATAAAAGTACCAACAACTGCTGGGTTTTGGGATACCTCATGCTATATGTATCTGACTAGTAAGTACTACAACTACAATGGAATGGGTAACTAACACTGCCCACTGCTTATTATATCAGGATGACTCATGCTATCTATATCTGACTAGTAATTGCCGCAACTATAACGAAAAGAATAAAACTGCCAACTGTGTGAGTTCCTCGGTTGACTTCCTCGTTTGGTCTCGAGGGGGGGAAAACCAGGATGGGTATGCTTGGTGGTAGTTCAGGTTGGATCCAAATAGGTCTTTCTTATCCCTATCTGATAGCCGCCAGTTGTATTGAGTCTCTATAGGTTGTTTAGTGCATGCTGCGCTGCCTTGATCCACCATACCTATGTGGCGAGAGCCGCCAATTCTAGTCTCGCCGATGTCTCTTGGCCTCGATCTTGACTCTCTTTTTCCTTTGCCCTTTGTCGGCACCCCTTTTGTTTAAGCAGGTTTTGAGATCGACGTCGTTAGCAGGGTTACCCTTCCGGCTTGGCCTGGGCAGGGTTATGGACGCCATTGGTTATTCTTCAGGGCTCTTAGCCTAATTTGCATCTTGTCCGTACTCGGACGCTGTATCGCTTTCAAGGTGATTTGGATCTTTGTATTGTATATCTGTATTCTTGACTCGTTGAGTCGTTGCTGTATATATGTTTTGTGGGTTCCATCGAGGACTATTGTGTAATGATATTACTTCGTTTTCCACCCGCACGAAAGTTCCTGGTGGGCACCTTTGAATCGTTTCTATGCGGGTTTGGCGGGAAGCGCTAAAACTTGCATAGGGCTGATTCTGAGGGTGTTACAAGCACAAAGTAATTACACGAGCGGATATTGACGAAATGGAGGCAAAGCTTTTTGAACCGTATGAACCAGATGATCGAAACATGATTGAACCAATTGTACGACAGACTGAAGCACTTGATTCATTGGATGCAGAGAAAAAGAACAAAGGTAAGAAATGGAAGAAGCTAATGGTGGACTCCGAGAATATTCTAGCTAGGATCACCAGGAGCAAGGTGGTGAACCCAGAAAAAACACTAGGATCAAGAAAAAATGGATATGAATTATTAATTTGAATTTGTACGATAAATTTGAACTAATGTCAATGTTTGTATTGAATTCGAACTAGTGTGACGCTCCCAAGTTTGTATGTTGGATAATCCCATAATGTATGTGTTATTGCAAGTTTCTATGGTCATGCACCTAGTTTCTTAGCACTTCTTAGTTTTTCCCTCGACATGTGGTCAACACATGGGGTTTAGCTAGTTCATGGCTTAAACATTGGCCAATTGATCCAAAATTTGGCACACTTGTGTTTCTTGGATTGATTTACCATATGAAATTGGAAATTTTGGATTAACTTGTAATCAGCCACATTTTTCTTTTTCTAAGTGATTAATTTTTTAAAAATGGTTTTAGGGTTATTTTAATTCAAAAAAGTCAAAACATAGTGCAACCTTCAAATGGAGTCTTGTTATGTTTCCTACAACCTAGTATGGATAATAAAGGAAAAGGAAATAAAGAGAAATGGACTTATACCTAAACCACTTCTTAAACCCTTCTTGGAATGATATACTAGCTATGAAGATGCATGGCTTTATACTCGATCGACCTCCAAAATAACTCATCCCAAAACATACTTTGTCTAAGTGAGGCCAAATTTGGAGCACTTGTGTATCTTTGAGTTGCAAACAATATAATGTCGGACAAGATAAATTATTATGTTCAAATAACACATTTTCCATTTTTTATGCCAAAAGCCTGAATTTCTCTTACTCATTTTTTATCCGAGTGCCCTTGTTTTACTTAGCTCTATTCAGTTTTCCCCTCCCTCTAAAGTTTTCCGCACTTTCCCCTCCCGCTAAAGTTTTCCTCACTTTTCCCTCTCTACTGAATTAAACCCTCACAACAGCTCAACTTGTGCTCAGTTTGGCTGCTGATCTCTGATTGGTCGGGATGTATGTCACACAGGTCTTGGCTAACCACAGTTGGATATCATGCTCCGACGGGTAGAGGTCTCTCTCTCTCGATGGGCGCACCTACCTTGTGTTGGGGATATGCCCGAGAGGCAATAATAAAAGTAGTTATTATTATATGTTTGTGTTTATGATAAATGTTTACATTCATGCTATAATAGTATTAACCGGAAACATTAATACTTGTGTGATTTGTAAACTAATTAGAGTCCCTAGTAAAGCCTCTTTATAATACTAGCTTGTTGGTTAATAGATGATCATGGTTTTTGGATCATGAACATTGAGATGTTATTAATAACAAGATCATATCATTAGGAGAATGGTGTGATGGACATACTCCTGTAGCTAAGCGTAGCATAAATATCAAGTCATTTCAATAATTCGTTTGCTATAAGCTTTCTGATACATAGTAACCTAATTCCTTCGACCATGAGATCATGCTAATCACCATCATCGGATGGATACTTTGGTGACATCAAACACCACACCGTAATTGGGTGGCTATAAAGTGGCATTGAGTGATCAGAAAGTATGTGTCGAGGCAC
Organism: Avena insularis; assembly: GCA_023614405.1. Classification (NCBI taxonomy): domain Eukaryota; kingdom Viridiplantae; phylum Streptophyta; class Magnoliopsida; order Poales; family Poaceae; genus Avena; species Avena insularis. Next base: position 241,562,255 of record CM042693.1, on the reverse strand, counting down.
ATGGATCAAGAGTGGGATTTGTCCATCCATATGACGGATAGATATACTCTGGGCCCTCTCGGTGGAATTTCATCCAATTAGCTTGCAAGCATGTGACTGTCTCACGAGGGATCACATATAATGGGAACAAGAAAAGAGTACTTATCAATAATGAGGTTGAACTAGGTATGCGTAGATACCGACGATTAGACCTCGGATAAGTAAAATATCGTGAGACAAAGGGAATTTGGTATCGTATGTAAGTGGTTCATTCGATCGCAAAGTAATCATAGAAATATGTGGGAACCATATGAATTTCCAGAGTCCTCTATTGGTTATTGATCGGAGAAGAGTCTTGGTCATGTCTGCATAATTCACGAACCGTAGGGAGACACACTCAAGGATTCGATGTTGTTTAGTAGATATGGAATGTAAGTAGGGAGACCGAATGTTGTTCGGAGTCTCAGATCAGATCCAGGATATCACGAGGAGATCCGGAATGGTCTGGAGATTAAGATTCATATAAGGAAAGTCCAATTCCGGAGTTCGGGAATGATTCCGGTGTTTTCACCGGAATGATCAAGAAGGTTCTAGAAGTTTCACCAGACCAGAAGGGGAAGGGTGCATGAATGTGTCATCAATAAGTGGAATGGTTGCATCATGTCCTAGGTCAAAGGGCTATGCAAATAAAGAGTAAAATCAAACTCCAAAATTGAAAGTCAAAAGGCAAGTTTGAAAAGTCAAATTGGGACAATGTTTCCTGGTGGAAGAAGAAGAGAATCCTTCTCTCCCTACACCACAAGCCTATAAGGAGAGGGAGCTGGGGTTGGATTCAAACTCCCCTCTTCCTAGCTACCCATCCCTCTCATAAATTGAGGGGAGAGGGCTGCCCCTCCACACACCACCACCACGCAAGCCCGCACTGCCGCCACCTGTCGCCGCCGTTGCCGCGCTGCCGCTGGCTAAACCTCCTCATCTTCGGCTTCTAAACCCTGGATCGCCGGGGAAAGCCTAATACTCCACCATAACCTGCTTCGTCTTAGGGAAAGCCCTCCGGGATATTCCCTCTACTTCTGACACCATGCCGTCATGCTGCCGGAATAGCGAGGAGAGAACTACAACTTCCGCTGCCTGCTGGAACAAGGGATAGGAAGGTCTTTATCGAGTACCGAACGTGTGACCGACTATGTAAGCGCTGCCGGAACGCAGTGCCGGAAGGATCGTCTATGCGATCTTGAGATCGGCAAGTGTACAACTACATCACCCACGAGAATCTGCTCTCATTAACCGCTTTGGAATCTTCGAGGGTGAGTACTCTAATCGAGTCGTTGCTACAATCTAGTAGATAGATCTTGGCTTGTGTGTGTTCATGCGGTAGAATTTTTTTGTTTTCCATGATACGAACCCCTACAGTGGTATCAGAGCCAGGTCAATATGTAGATCTGTTGCACGAGTAGAACACAATGGTCATTGTGGGTGTTGATGCTTTTGTTTTCGATTTCTTCTTGTGTACTTTGCATCTTGCAGGATGATGAGATGAAGCGGCCCGGGCTAACCTTACATGAAATCTTTCATGAGACTAGCTCCACACTTGACATGCAACTTGTATTGCATAAGTGGCTTTGCGGGTGCCTATTTCTCCCAACATAGTGAAGATTCAATTTACAACGGGTGATTGACAATACTAGTATCAACGTTGTGGTTCTTGTTTGTAAGTTAGAACGACACTTATTGAAAGCCCCAAACCACGTAAAACATGCAAAGAAAATTAGAGGCGTCTAACTTTGTTTTGCAGGGGTGTGCTGTGATGTGATATGGCCATGATTGTGATTATATATGATGTATGCAATGTTCCTTATTGTAAGTCGGCAACCGAGGAGCCTTATGGTTGTCTTTTAATTTTGTTAAGACCCGCATGTCTATTATTCAAAGTAGTTGTAATAGTTGATGGTGGTGGACGACAACCATGGAGCGGTGCCATTGACCTTGACGCCACGCCAGTGATGATGGAGATCTTGTTCGTGCTTGAAGATGGAGATCGAAGGCACTAGAATAAAGGCCATATCATATCACATATTTTGAATTGCATGGGATGTTAATCCTTTTATTCATCTTGTATTGCTTAGTTCGCGACTGTAGCATTATAAGATGACCCCTCTCACAAAATATCAAGTTATAAAGTTTTCATCCTTAGTAGGCACCATTGCCAAGACTCGTTGTTTCGAAGCACCACGTGATGATCGGGTGTGTTAGATTCTGCGAGTGTATACAATGGGAGAAAGCTAGATTTGCTCATGCGGAAGCTAAGGTTTGATCTTGATGAGCCTTGCATGTACAGACATGGTCTCGGAACACGGATCACCGAAAGGTAAAGCATGAGTCATATAGTAGATATGATGAACATGTTGATTGTTCTTCGTTGAAGCTACATCATCTCTCATGATGATTGGTTTTGATGTGGTGGATTTGGTTCGTGTGATCACTAAAACAATGTGATGGATGTTGTTTTTAGTGGGAGTTCACCTATATTAATTTAACTATTAATTAGAACTCAATTTGTCATAAACTTAGTCTAAACTATTGCAAATATGTTGTAGATCAATGGCGTCCCCTACCATCAATTTTAATGCATTCCTAGAGAAAGAAAAGTTGAAAAACAATGGAAGCAACTTCATGCATTGGTTCCTCAACTTGAGGATTGTCCTCAATGCTGGTAATTTGACCTATGTGCTGGATGCACCGTTGGGTGACCCATTTGCAGCTGATGCTACCGATGAGGTGAAGAATGTTTTCCTCACTCAGAAAAATCAGTACTCCAGATTTCAGTGTGCTATCTTATATGGTTTGGAATCGGAACTTCTGAAAAGGTTTGAGAACTTTGACCCACAAGATATTGTCCATGAACTCAAAATGATATTTGAAGCTCACACGACAGTTAAGAATTATGAGGCTTCTGAAAAGTTCTTTAACTTCAAGATGGAAGAAGGCAACTCAGTCAGTGAGCATGTGCTTAAGATGTCTGGGCACGTAAGTAAGCTCCAATGCATGGGTATAGTGATTCCTAATGCTTTAGGGATTCACCGTGTCCTCCAATCACTACCATAAAGTTACAAGAACTTTGTGATGAACTACAATATGCAAAACATGGATAAGTCGTTACTTGAACTCTTCTCCATGTTAAAGTCTGTAGAAGTGGAGATCAAGAAAGAGAACCAAGTGTTGATGGTCAATAAGACCACCAATTTCAAGAAGCAAGGCAAGCCTAAGAAAAAGGGAAACTTTAAGAAGGGCGGTAAGAAAGCTACCGCGCCGGCGAAGAATACCAAGGCTTGGACTAAGCCTGATACTGAGTGCTTTTACTGCAAGGGAGAAGGTCACCGGAAGCGGAATTGCCCTAAGTACTTGGCGAATCTGAAGAACGGCAACATCAAGAAGAAATGTATATCCGATATACATGTTATTGATGTGTATCTTACTAGTAGTCGTAGTAGTGCCTGGGTATTTGATACTAGTTCGGTTGCTCATATTTGTAACTCGAAACAGGTGCTGTAGAATAGACAGAAACTAGCAAAGAACAAGGTGACGATGCGCGTTGGAAATTGATCAAAGGTTGATGTGATCGCGGTCTGCACGCTATCTCTTCATCTACCATCGGGATTAGTTTTATACTTAAATAATTGTTGTTTGGTGCCTGAGTTGAGCATGAAAATTATATTCGGATCATGTTTATTGCTAGACAGTTAATTGTTTAAGCCCGAGAATAATGGTTGTTTGATTTATATGAGTAATATGTTTTATGCCCATGCACCTTTGATAGATGGTCTATTCTTGTTGAATCTCGATTGTAGTAGTACACATATTAATAACATTGAAGCTAAATGTTTGAAATTAAGCGATAACTCAACCTATATGTGGCACTGTCCTCTTGGTCACATTGGAGTAAAGCGTATGAAGAAACTCCATTCCGATGGACTTCTTGAATCACTTGATTCCGAATCACTTGAAAGATGTGAAGCATGTCTGATGGGTAAAATGACTAAGACTCCATTTTCTGGTATGATGGAGCGATCTATGAACTTATTGGAAATCATACATACCGATGTGTGTGGACCAATGAGTGTAGCATTGCATGGTGGTTATCGTTATGTTCTTACTTTCACGGATGACTTGAGTAGATATGGGTATATCTATTTCATGAAACATAAGTCCGAAAATTTCGATAAGTTTAAGGAATTTCAAAGTGAAGTAGAGAATCAACATAACAAGATGATTAAGTTTCTACGATCTAATCGTGCAGGTGAATATCTAAGTTACAAGTTTGGCAAGCATTTGAAGAAATACGGAATACTTTCACAATTGACACCGCCGGGAACACCACAACGTAATGGTGTGTCCGAACGTCGTAATCGAACTCTCTTAGATATGGTTCGTTCTATGATGTCACTTACAGATTTACCACTATCGTTTTGGGGTTATGCATTCAAAACAGCCGCATTCACTTTAAATAGGGCACCATCTAAATCCGTTGAAACGACACCATATGAATTATGGTTTGGGAAGAAACCTAAATTGTCATTCCTTAAAGTTTGGGGATGCGAAGCTTATGTAAAGAAGTTAAAGCCCGACAAGCTTGAACCCAAAGCGGAAAAATGCGTCTTCATAGGATACCCGAAGGAAACTATTGGTTATACCTTCTATCATAGATCCAAGGGAAAAATCTTCATTGCCAAGAATGGATCCTTTCTAGAGAAGGAGTTTCTCTCGAAAGAAGTGAATGGAAGGAAAGTATAACTCAACGAGGTTGTCGAACCTTCTCTCGGATTTGAGAGTAGCGCAACACCAAAAGAAGTTACCGTGGAGCCTACACCAATAAGAGAGGAAGCTAATGATGTTGATCATGAAACTTCGGTTGAAGTTACTACGGAACCTCGTAGGTCAACGAGAACTCATACCACTCCCGATTGGTATGATCCCATTATGAGTGTCATGTTGGTGGACAACACCGACGACCCTGCGACATATGAGGAAGCAGTGATGAGCCCACATTCCAATAAATGGCAAGAAGCCATGAAATCTGAGATTGGATCCATGTACAAAAACCAAGTATGGACTTTGGTGGACTTACCGGATGTCCGGAAGGCTGTCAGGAACAAATATATTTTCAAGAAGAAAACATATGTTGATGGTAATGTTACTGTCTATAAAGCTCGACTTTTCGCAAAAGGGTTTCGAAAAATTCAAGGAGTTCAGTACTGTAAGACCCCACCTTTATAAGGTAAAGGTCCTTGTGATTGCAATGCTAGTCCCTAGATCAATTGCTGTCATCCATAGTTTAAGCTAAAGTACACGGATACAAAGGTCGTTATTACATCGTCATTCCAGAGATAGCATAGTCTTTTACAACTCATTATCCAAAGGCTAGTACAAGAGTTCATAACATAACTAAATAAAATAAAGTCTTCATCTTCATGTGCCCAAGAATGTTGAGTGTAGACTCATAAACCTAATCTCCATTAGAGTAACCTGCAATATCATAAGTTACAGCCACAAGGGGTCAATACATTTGGAATTGTATTGGCAAGTCATACCATAGTAGAATAGTAGTTTCTAACATCTATATGAATTGGCTAAGTGTAGCTTAGGCTTGCTTTGCTCAAAATAGGTTTTTCCTATCATTTGAAAACACTAAGTTTTTGTTTGTCAAAAACTCCCAAGGAACCACCAATAGACATTGGTGAACCTTTAAACCTTGTTTCACCACAAGTTTTAACTTAGAAATTGGGATGAGGAGATCATTGATAGCTCCAATGTCTTGATGCTCAAATTGTCCATTGCCAGGGACACGGCTAAGTACTTAGGTTTTACCCTCTCGAGAGGTGGTGCACTTTCCCCACAAGACTCGACATGCATCGAGACGAGAACTTTCAGAAGCCTTCCCTTAGACCACCATGGACGCGTTCCATCCTATCACCCTACCACCAACTGTCCATCTGGCTAAGTTATTGCAACCTATGTGATCAAGGCAGAGCCCATATACCATGTGGTTGCACTAGAAGCTTCTAAACACTAAGTATCTCAAATCCCTTTGTTCCTGGGTGGCTTTCCACAAGTGTGATACACAAGGTAAACCATAGAAATGGGCCTTGTGTAACCACTCAACATAAACCATCATACTATTCCACCCAGGTGATTCATTCACTTAGTTGTTTTATTAGTCAAAACACAAGTCAAATGACTTAGCAAAATTTCCATAGCATGACTATAATCCACCCTTGTTTGCTACTAGCTAGGCTAAGCATGATAACATAACAAGTATCTTGACTTAGAGATTATTCTACTAAGACTACAACTACTCGGATTTCCCAAGGCATAACATATATATACTTAGTAAAAATCCTATGCAAGCCCTATTCAAAATATCACTAGTGCATAGTCAAATAATAGGACAAAATATATGAAGCACCACTTGCCTTTGTAGTAGTTGGGGGAGTAGCAACAATCCTCACACTCACAATCACCACTTGCACCAAAATCTACACATAAAATGATAGCACCAAATTCACATTCCAATATTCAAGCAAAAAATATTATGAATGCATGAAAATGCAATGAATTGACTTTTCTATACTAAACAAGTCAAATTAAACAGTACTGAACACAAAGCCATCTATATAAAGTTTAAACAAACTTAAATTTGCTTTAAAATCATTTTATAAACATTTTATATAGTCAAAATAGGCCTACAAGTTGTTCTGCATAAAATTCTATTTTACGGAAACAAAATACAAACTTAATACAACAGCAGTGTAGGATTTAATTTTCTGAATATATTGATATATTATTTGCATTTTTTGGATAAATAGAACAAAAGATATGAATTTTACAAGTTTAAATTCCTAATAGATTCAAAAATAGATTTTAAATCTAATTCTCAGACACGTGGACACATCTGATTGGACCATACCGGTTTGGTTGGATCGATCAATGAGAGTCGTAGGATTTAAATGAAATCGCACTGGCCAGATTGACTGATAACGATTCGTTAAGTGATCTAATCCGATCCACTAGATCTAGATCTAACAGTGCTGGTCGCCTTGACCAGAGACTGGCGGTGCCAATGGCCACTGGCGGCGGCGCTACTGGCGACGGTGCTCCGACGATTCCAGAGAGGGCTAGGGGCTGTGCAGTAGCTTACCAGCATCGCAAGGTCGCGAGAAAGCTCAAGGTGGCTTCGGCTTGGACGGGGACGAGCTGCTGCGGTCGCTAGGGCTTGTCGGAGTTGCAGACATCGTCAGGTACGAGTTGGCGAAGACGACGGCGATGCTCTGGATCACCCTAGCACAAACCAAGTGTATCAGAACATGCACAAGGTTCAGGAGAATAAGATCGTTTGACTCAGAGGCCAAGGGGCTTTCGCATCTTACCGGGATTTTTTCGTCGGAGATGAGGGCGGCGTCGGGTGCTCACTGTGCTGGATGTAGCCTATGTTCTGGGTCACGAGCAGATGAATAAAAGGCAAGATAAGAAGCGCATGAGCAAGGGGAGTATGGCAGCATGAACGAGAGGAGACGGGGTGGAGGTTGCTCACCGGAATACCTTGTCGGATTTCGTCGGACAGAGGAGTTTCGAGCTCAATTGCGCGCAGCCTGGTGGAGTTCTGGTGAGGGGAGTTGAGGGTAAATGGCTGTGGTGGTGTGGGGATTAAGTAGGCAGAGGCAGGCGTGATAATTACTCGCCATATAAATGGCAATTAAGCCGTGAAATCAACGGAAGTGAATGACAGCGGCGACGGGGTCTGGGCGCGGGATTTGGGGAAGATGATGCTGAGCTGGACTGGGGCCACTGTCAGCGGGTGCGGGGTAAGGTGAGCACGGGTGAGAAAGAGGGGACGAGGGAAACGGCCGGGTGGGCTTGCTGGGCTGGATCTGTTGATGGGCCAAAAGTGCAGCGCAGCGTTTTACTTTTTCTTTTCTCCTTTTCTTTTTCCAAATTGATTTTTAGAAATGATTTTCAAACCCTAATTCAAACAAGTTTGAATTCAAAACACTTATGGATTTTTGTAGTGTGATCCAAGTATCTAAAAATGTGACAAACACACTTGTCTACTCAATTACACTTTGGTCCTTTGAAAAATAAAAATAAACCATGCCTCATATGAAATATAAATAATAGGCATAATAATGGTTTTATTTGGAGTTTTGATTTGAAATTTTTTGTGCAAGTCAAGAATTCTATGAATACATGAATGCAATGTATGCCTTTGTAATTCATGAATTTTGGGATGTTACAACTACGATGAGACTTTCTCACCGGTAGCGAAGCTAAAGTCTGTGAGAATTTTGTTAGCAATCGCTGCATATTATGGTTATGAGATATGGCAGATGGATATCAAAACAGCATTCCTCAATGGAGACATTGATGAAGAGTTGTATATGGTACAACCCAAAGGTTTTGTCGATCCTAAAGATGCTAACAACGTATGCAAACTTCAACGGTCCATTTATGGATTGAAGCAAGCATCCCGAAGTTGGAATCAACGTTTTGATAAGGTAATCAAAAGTTTTGGTTTTATACAAACTTATGGAGAAGCTTGTATTTACAAGAAAGTGAGTGGGAGCTCTGTAGCATTCCTAGTACTATATGTGGACGATATATTGTTGATTGGGAATGATATAGACCTTCTTAATAGTGTCAAGGATTATTTGACTAATAGTTTTTCAATGAAGGATCTTGGAGAAGCTGCTTACATATTAGGCATAATGATTTATAGAGATAGATCGAGACGCCTAATATCATTGTCACAGAGTACATATTTGGACAAAGTTCTAAAGAGGTTTGGAATTGAAGATAGCAAGAAAGGGTTCTTGCCCATGTTGCCCAATACGACCTTGAGTAAAACTCAACGTCTAGCTATGGAAGAAGATAGAGAAAAGATGATTAATACTCCCTATGCCTCAGCCAAAGGATCTATCATGTATGCCATGCTATGTACTAGACCCAACATTTCATATGCTGTTAGTTTAACTAGAAGATATCAAAGTGATCTAGGAGGGGATCATTGGAGAGCGGTCAAAAACATCCTTAAGTACTTGAGAAGAACTAAGGATATGGTTCTTTCTTATGGAGGTGATGAACAACTAGTTGTTAATGGTTACACCGATGCTAGTTGGAACACCGATCCGGATGATTCTAAATCTCAATCTGGATACGTATTTACTTTGAATGGTGCATCAATAAGCTGGAGGAGTGCATTTCAAAGCGTTGTGACGAGATCTTCAACTGAAGCGGAATACATAGCTGCTTCGGAGGCTTCACAAGAGGAGATATGGATGAAGGAGTTCATTACAGAGCTTGGTGTGGTTCCCAGTGCGCTGGACCCAATGTCTATCTACTATGCTAACATGGGCGCCATAGCCAATACGCAAGAACCAAGGTCACACAAGAAGCTGAATCATATCAAACTGCTTTTTAACGCTATTCAAGAGCATGTCCAAGATGGTAACATAAAGATTTGCAAAGTACACAGAGATCTGAATGTGGCGAATCCATTGACTAAACCTCTCCCGAGAGAAAAACATGACCAACAACAAACCGCCATGGGTGTTCGGTATATTATCATGTAATCTAGATTAGTTGACTCTAGTGCAAGTGGGATACTATTGGAGATATTCCCTAGAGGCAATAATAAAAGTTGTTATTATTATTTCTTTGTGTTTATGATAAATGTTTACATTAATGCTATAATAGTATTAACCGGAAACATTAATACTTGTGTGATTTGTAAACTAATTAGACTCCCTAGTAAAGCCTCTTTATAATACTAGCTTGTTGGTTAATAGATGATCATGGTTTCTGGATCATGAACATTGAGATGTTATTAACAACAAGATCATATCATTAGGAGAATCGTGTGATGGACATACTCCTATAGATAAGCGTAGCATAAAGATCAAGTCATTTCAATAGTTTGTTTGCTATAAGCTTTCTGATACATAGTAACCTAATTCCTTCGACCATGAGATCATGATAATCACCATCACCGGATGGATACTTTGATGACATCAAACACCACACCGTAACTGGGTGGCTATAAAGGTTGCATTGTGTGTTCGGAAAGTATGTGTTGAGGCACATGGATCAAGAGTGGGATTAGTCCATCCATATGATGGATAGATATACTCTGGGCCCTCTCGGTGGAATGTCATCCAATTAGCTTGCAAGTATGTGACTGGCTCACAAGGGATCACATATCACGGGAACGAGAAAAGAGTACTTATCGGTAACGAGGTTGAACTAGGTATGTAGAGATACCGACGATCAGACCTCGGATAAGTAAAATATAGCGAGACAAAGGGAAATTGGTATCGTATGTAAGTGGTTCATTTGATCGCAAAGTAATCATAGAAATATGTGGGAACCATATGAATTTCCAGATTCCTCTATTGGTTATTGATCGGAGAAGAGTCTCGGTCATGTCTGCATAATTCACGAACCGTAGGGAGACACACTTAAGGATTCAATGTTGTTTAGTAGATATGGAATGTAAGTAGGGAGACCGAATGTTGTTCAGAGTCTCATATGGGATCAGGGATATCACGAGGAGATCCGGAATGTTCCGTAAAATAAGATTTATATAAGGAAAGTCCAATTCCGGCGTTCGGGAATTATTCCGGTGTTTTCACCGGAATGATCTAGAAGGGTCTAGAAGGTTCACAAGACCGGAAGGGGAAGGGTGCATGAATGTGTCATGACTAAGTGGAATGGTTGCATCATGTCCTAGGTCAAAGGGCTGTGCAAATAAAGAGTAAAATAAAACAACAAAATTGAAAGTCAAAATGCAAGTTTGAAAAGTCAAACTAGGACAATGTTTCCTGGTGGAGGAAGAAGAGAATCCTTCTATCCCTCCACCATCAGCCTAGAACGAGAGGGAGTTGGGGTTGGATTCAAACTCCCCTCTCCATAGCTGCTCGTCCCTCTCATAAATATAGGGGAGAGGGATGCCCCTCCACACTACCACCACCACCCAAGCCCGCGCCGCCGCCTGCCGTCGCCGCCAGGTGTGGCACCGCCGCCACGCCGCCTTGCGCCGCTGCTGGTTGCTGCCGCCGCCCTAGCCACCATCAGCTACACCTCCTACTCTCCGGCTTCTAAACCCTAGATCACCGGGGAAACCCTAATACTCCACCATAAACCGCTCCGTCTTAGGCTAAGCCCCGCGGGATCTTCCCTCAACTTCCGACACCATGTCGTCGTGCTGCCGAAATCGCAAGGAGACAACTACAACCTTTGCTGCCCGCTGGAACAAGGGAGAGGAAGGTCTTCATTGAGTACCGAACGTGTAACCGACTATGGAAGCGCTGCCGGAACGCAGCGCCGTAAGGATTGTTTACACGATCTTGAGATCGACAAGTGTACGACTACATCACCCACGAGAATCTGCTCTCGTTAACCGCTTTGGAATCTTTGAGGGTGAGTACTCTAATTGACTCATTGCTACAATCTAGTAGATAGATCTTGGCGTGTGTGTGTTCATGCGGTAGATTTTTTTGTTTTTCATGCTATGAACCCCTACACCTTGTACGGAGAGGAGAGTCCGACAGGCGGATGTCTCACCCTCCCTTTCCCTGCCACACGTATAATAGCCGCATCAGTTTGGCTGCGCTCTGTTTGGTAGAGATGTATGTCACACGGATCTTGGCCAACCACCATTGGATACATCATGATCCGACAGGATGGAGGTCTCTCTCTCCCGATGGGCGCACCTACCCTGTACATAGAGGAGAGCCCGACGGGCTGGATGTCTCTCCCTTCCTTTCGCTGTCGCACGTATATCAGCCGCATCTTCCTCCCCTCCTATCGACGTACGGAGGTGTGGCAATCCGAACGGTGTGCGACAGCGTGGTTCTAAGCATGGCGGTATAAATAGTATGTGGCGGCGCAGACCTAAGCCTGTCGGTCTGAACGGCGTGTGTTGGCGCAAACCTACAGAACGGCGTGCGGCGGCACGATCTAAACCTGGCGGTCGGAACGGCGTGCGGTGGCGTGGACCTAAGCGTGGGTGTCCGAACGGCTTTCGGCGACGCAGATCCAAGCGTGGCAGCTAGAACGGCATGCGGCGGTGAGGATCTAAGCGTCTGAAATTTCTCTGTCCGTCTCACTCCTGTTCACCTCCTTAGATTCATTGCTGATGAAAGACACTGAGGTGGCGGCGGTGCCGACAGTGGTCATCGATGCAACGACGATTGAAGCCATCATTCGCAACATCACCGCGACGGCGGAGATCAGCCCTCGTCAACCGATGCTATGGGAGGTAGGCCATGGCCGTGGCTGGCCCATCGAGGTGCAGTTCGACGGTGAAGGCCGGATGTACCTCGTGGCCGAATGGATGTGACAGGGAGGGCGGCTAGATCACCGTCCACTTAGTATTGGGAAAAATTTGAGCCTAGTTTGAACCAAAATTCCGCGACTTAAAATATATGCATGATTTGAATAAATTTGATACTCCCTTCGACCCATAGTAGTTGACTTAGATTCATCTAGATATGAATGTATCTAGTCAAGTTTTAGTGCTAATATGGGTCCAAGGGAGTATGCTTTCACAATCTCCGATGGGATTGTATAAATTTAATCGAAATATGTATTATTTTAATCAAAATTGATACTCCCTCCGATTCATACTACTTGTCATTGAAATGGATGTATATAGCACTAAAACATGTCTAGATACATCCATTTCAGTGACAAGTACGTAATATGGATTGGAGGGATATGTTCTAAAAGTGATTCATAAGTAGTACGCCTTCTGACCCAAATTAGTTGATTTAGATTTGTCGAGATTTGATTGTATCTAGACATGAATTAGTTTTAGATTCATCCGTATCTTAACGAATTTGAGTCAACTAATTTGGATTGGAGGGAGTAGTACTTTCTTTGACAAATTGTCTCTCTAGAGAAGAAGAATGTGGCGTCAAGCAGAACGGGGAATGGATGCTTCCGTCAATGCTGTAAGTCTACATGGTAGCCCTGATGGCAGCGACACAACGGTCATAACTGATAGGGCCCCAAACTTGACCCTCTAGGCATTTTGCACGCCAACTATGGGTAGCTACATCCAATGGCAAGAAACTCGAGCCCCGCAATGCATTCTCTTAACAACTTTGGGACTGTAAAGTGACTAAATTAACAGGAAGTCACAACCATCCATTAAATAACAATTCTACTCTCTAGCTATCAATTCAACTAATCATTACACGTGTCACCTTCACCACAACCCCATAGTGTAGCTGTTAGGACAGGGATGAAAACTACTAAAACTGCCCACATGAATCTACTATTCTCCTCCCCTTCACTTGAAGTTCATGTTTTAGATTTTCTACCACTTGATCAGATACGGCAAGATCATTCTCAAGTGTTAATTTCTCTTTGCGAGTAAGCTCTAAGTTCTTCTTTTCTTCCTCGACAATACGCTTTAGCTCTAATATCAACAGGTTTTTATGGGCCAATTCATCACCTAAATTGGCAACCATCTCCTCCAAATCCATCCTCGGGCTATACCACTGGGTTGATTCATCTCGGTATACAATGTACCATGGACCATCGGCCTTCATAGCACACTGTAACAATCCCAAAACAAACCCAATTAAAATTAGTCCAAAAATCCATGGGGGCATTTCAAATTCAATGGTAGTACAAAGAGAAGGAGCTACCTGTACTTCCGACATGGTAAGAGAAGGAGAATGTGGCCACGACATGATCGAATCCACACCCTCGCCAGTGTACCCGCCACGACCAGACATGGAAGACTAATTTACCCCTGCAATATCAAGGAAATTACGGGAACCGAATTAATTAGGGTGGGCGGAGGAGGAGCGAAGGTCTTACCAAGCACTACAAGCAATTGCTGCGACCGTGCGTCGAGCTATGGCGGCGGAACAAAATCCCAGTCGTCATGGGCGGTGGACCTACCTGCGGTCGGTACTGCCTCAACGTACAATGTGTGCGGATGAAACATGTGCTGGATCCGTGGTTGAGGTACTACGTGGCAGTCCATCTGACGTCACCATTGGACGGAGTCGCCGACGCACCGACGATAGCTGCTCTGTCTGCCGGTGGGGTAGGAGCTGCTCGGGGCTGGGGGCTGGGAGCGGATGATAGAGAGAGCCGACCTCACGTGTGTCATACACGACCCCACCTATGAATGTTTGGGGGAGTAGCTTCTCCGGGATTTTTGCATATTTTCCAATTTTGTATATCTGCCAAACTTTTTATTTGAAATTTACATATTTGCCACATGACCACAACATGTCAGTAACACACAAAATGGAAAATATGCAAGTTGCAATCTAAAACATGGCGAATATGCAAAGCTCCCCTCTAGCCCCACATCACGGCCCCATCGGTCATTGGCTTCGACGGTCCCACATGACGGCCCCAGAATCTATTTCTTTGAAATTTGCATATTTGTCACATGACCACCACATGTCAGTGAAACACAAAATGGCAAATATGCAAGTTGCAACGTAAAACATGGCAAATTTGCAAATCCCCCTCCAGCCCCACATCACGGCCCCATTGATCATTGGCTTCGACGACCCCACATGACGGTCCCATCGTTTATTGGCTTCGATGGCCCCATAGAACGAACCTTTTCTTCGAAATTTGCATATTTTCCACATGACCACCACTGACACACAAAATGGAAAATATGCAAGTTGCAACGTAAAACGTAAAAAATAAGCAAATCCCCCTTCAGCCCCACATCACGGCCCCATTGGTCATTGGCTTCGATAGACCCACATGACGGCCCCATCGTTCATTGGCTTCGATGGGCCCACAGAACGTACCCATTTGTCATTGCCTGCACCGGCCACCCAATCAAGAAAAAAGCAGCCCACAAGTCAGCTAGAGATGGATGGTGGGTCCGACGTGTATTCTGGCCCCCACCCGTCAGCACGTATCGGCCACGGCAGGACCCGCCCCAACGCGGTGCCATCGGTCGGCATGTAACGGTCGAGACTACGTAACATAACGCTCAACGCACGACCCGACCCAATGCGGTCCCACCAGTCAGCATGTAACGGTCAAGCCTTTGGCCTGACGGCATCCCTTCGTCCGGGCGCCTGCGAGGGTTTCATAACATAGCAAAGGGAAAAGTGAGGAAAAGTTAAGCGGCTGGGGAAAACTGAGTACAACTAATGAACCAAGGGCACAAAAATAGAAATCCTAAATTTATACTAGATTTAGCAAATTAACTAGAAGTGGAATTTTGGTGGGATTCCACTTGACACCCTACTACCAGAAGGGCCCCTTGGCTTCAAGGTCCCGGGGCGGCCGCCCCTCTAGCTTCCCTCAGGGCCAGCCTTATTTATACCTAAAAAAATGAAAAAAGAAGTCAATCGGTGCAGTGAAGAGGCCCACAAAAAACAGATCGATCGGTTCTTTTCTCCTGTCAATGTACATGAGTGGTTTCTACCAATGAATGTTGAAGTGATTCAGTCTATTCCCCTTAGCACTCACCGGCTGGATGGCAGATGGGCATGACATTATGAGAAGAATGGCGTCTTGATAGTCTGTTTAGTGTACGGGTTCTAGTTCAGACAAAGATGAGGAGGGAGAACTGGCTCGATGAGAAGCCAGCATGCCCAGATTCAGAGGGAACGAGTCATTCTTGGAAGCGGATTTGGTCTGCCAAGGTGCCACAGAAGATCAGACTGTTCCTATGGCGACTAGAACATCAATCTATCCCTACATGAGACACCCGTTGCAGCAGAAATATGGCAGACCTGGCGGCTTGCAACTTATGCAGGGTGGCAAATTCGTGGACATTCTCTTATTGACTGCAAGGTGGCGCGCTGTGTTTGGGCCCTCGCAGATGAGGAAGTGGCCGAACATGTGTGCATGAAAGAGACGCCTTCCGCGAGGCAGTGGCTAGTGGAGGTGGCATCCTTGTTATCACATGATAATTTTGCTAGAGTTGTTGTTACATTGTGGGCAATCTGGTATGCGAGGAGAAAGATCACACACGAAGAAGTGTTCTAGAGTCCTCTGTCCACCCACCTGTTTATCGGAAGTTATTTGTGTGACTTGGCAATGGAGACCAGGGTTAGCTGCGTTGTTGGTGCGGCACCGAAACCCATCCACACCCACGCTGGATCCGTCCAAGCCCGGGAAGCGCAAAGATTAATGTTGACGCGACTATGAAGAAGAATGAACCGAGAGGTGCTGTTGGCGTGATATGTCAGACCGAGTAGGGAATCTTCTTGGGCACGTCTACGCTCACCATCTCGGGGATCAGCGACCCAGCGACCCAGTGACCATGGAGTCCATCACCTTCCGTGAAGCGTTGGTTCTTGCATAGGACTTGATCCTTGATTGCATTACTCTTGCACGTGAAACTGCTGAATCAGGGTTCAAGGGTAGCTACGGGGTGGCTATTGAGGAGGTGAAGGCTAGTGCAAACCTCTTCTCATTAGTTTCCTTTAAGCATGAAAACAGATCGTCGAATGGAGATGCTCATAGGTTAGCTTGTTCAGCAGTGTCTAGTTCTTTGGGACGTCAGGTTTGGTTGGATTAACCTCCTGATGGTCTTTGTATTTGCAACAATATCATGAGTTAATAAAGTGTTGAATTATTTAAAAAAACTTTTGTTATATTGGCTTAGACATGTTTATATACGTCCTGAGTTGCCTAATAAAAATCACAACACCCTCTGCAATTAGTTGGCAATAGCATCCATGTCGCCTCATGGACCAACTTGGACTTGCCATACAAACACCTTCATCCACGTCCCATACAATTGATGTAAGACAATAATCGCTAACCCCCTCGTGTCGCCCCCGCCTGGCGATCGAGGGGGAACTATAGCACCGCTGCCTAGCTCCCCTCCTCCTCCATTCCCGCTGCCGCTAGAGCGTGCAGCTGGGCAAAGCCTAGCCAGCACTGGCGGCAGCGGGGACTCCCTTGCCTCTCTTTGTCGGAACGGGCCACCTAAAGGGCAGGGACGTGGAGCTGTCGGGCGTTCGCTCCGGCGATGGTGCGACGGAAGGCGGATGACGGTGGCGGCCTTCCTCTCTCGTGGCTTGGCCATTGGCTGCGGCGGGAGGGTTGGAGACGAGGCGGTTGGCCAGTGAAATCCGGGCTTCGAGTGGGAGCCGACGATGGCGGCGTTCTCAGACGTTGTTTACCTTGATAAAGGCGTCATTGCTATGAATTTTTCCTCATGCCTAATGCTTCGGGGGAAACCTTAGATTTGGGATGTCCCGGATCAGACGATGACGACATTTTCGGTGTCATTCACCCTCTTGAGGGCATTGTTTTGGAGCTTGAGATGCCTAGAGGAGGTCTTTTGGTGGTGCGGTGTCTCATCTACCCTGCCGACGGTGGTGAGTATCGGCTACATGGTGCAGCGGGGTCTCGGCGGTGGGCGTGCTGATGTCCTCGCGTAGGGTGGAGGCATGGTTTGGCTTCATGGTGGCGTAGGAAGTAGGACCGACAAAGTTTATGCAGATCTTAACCGTGAAGACTGTTTAGAGATTCGATGGTGATGATGGCTTCCGTGGCGTGCTGTGGCATACACACAAGGTGCTCTATAAGAGTCAGTTAATTTGGATGTACGCTCTCGTCTCGCCTAGAGGGGGCCTCGGGGTATGCGACTGTTCCCTGTTCATAGTTAGTGGAGTGTTTTCGTTGTCTTTCCAGGCATAGAGTAGTCCCGTTGACATGATTTTCCTCCATTGTCGAGTTTCTAGGCATTGTATGGTGGCTTTGGGTTTGGTGATGTATGTTCTTTGTTGTTTATTTTTTGATCTTCAATAATAAAGCAATAAATGCCATATGCATCTTTTCGATGTAGAGGCTGGGGGTTCACACCCTCCATTTCAAAAAATACAATTAATGTACAATATCTTTTGATTATTTTCTTGGTTCTTTCTTCTATTTTAGCAAAGCATAAACCAAGGAATTCTGAAGTTCAACGAACATCAACGATGCAAATATCTATTTCAACACTACTTTTTTAATAGAAAAGGTGCTATATTTTATAACCAAGATATATATCACATGGACGTCTTATTTTTTTTGGAAAATAGTATGTATTAATATCACGAGATACCAATTACACCCAACCTCTGCAACAACGCATGCCCTAGTAGTCTTACGAATACACACGACTTAGAAAAAACAATTACAAAAAAGAAAAGTCTCACTACAGAGAATGATTCCTCTAAGCAATGACTCTAACACAACCAAAACAACACAATAGTCCAATCACTCCAATAGCGACGCCTTCAAGAAGGAAATGGTGCACAAGCGCCATCGTCACCTGATCAAATATCATAGGTTTTCACCCTAGAGAAAGTCCCCACTCGCAAAACAATGCCTTCAATAAAGCCATTGCTAGGCACAACCAATCAAGGAAGATCTTAGATTTTCATCCTGCAAGGTAAGATTGGGAACTCCTCCTGTGTTGCCCCCCATAAATAGTCGCTGCTGCGAGTCACAGATCACGCAACCAGTTCCTCGTCGCCACAATGATGGGGTTCGTTGCATAGGGTTACTGGTCTACACTCGACATGTTTGCATGTGGCGCATAAAGATGAAGACTCTATTATTATGCTATGTATTGAGAACTCTAAATAAGTTATCCTTGGGATAAGTGAGTTGTAAGAACTATTGTACTCCTGGATTTGCGATGTAATAATGACCTTTGTTTCTATGTACTTCATCTTAAACTGTGGGTGCTAGAAAAACGATCCAGGGACTAGCACTGCAATCACAGGGATCTCTACCTTATTGGGTGAGATCTTAAAGATGGCATCAGAGCACTGTGTTGCCGGTAGGTTTGTGACCCTAAGATGGATTAGATTAAGAAAGCCACTAGGAAAATACAACACCACTATGGATTTTTACACTTTGTTTCATTTCATCTTGTAAAACCTCTCCTAATCTTCTTTATCATCTCTATTTGTAGATGGCCACCATCAACGAATCCGTCAGGAAGGGACCATTGTTGACTATGACACTAGAGTGTGAGACTGAATTTCCCAAGGCACTCAAGAACCTCATGACCAGCTCAGGGATAAATGGTGAACCCATGTACACGGGATTTCCGGTGATGGATGAAGGAGAAGAGTATTGGTGGGTGAAAATCCACTTATATAAAAAAGGAGGATGACCACAATAAAACGGGGTTCTGCATGGTCACCAACTCTGAAATGCATATGTCATTCTTTGACTCTACAAGAAATGCAGCATGGAATGTCATTCAAGAGCTTGGAGAATCACTTAAATGTAGAATGCTCAACACTCAGAAGGATCTTAGAGAGGAGAGACAACACACCCAAGACTTAGAGACCACCATAAAACAACTAAAGAGGGATATTATAGACTTGGCCTGTGAGTCTTGTGATCAAGACAAACAAATTGCCACCAAGGATGCCCAGATAGCTACCTTGACTAGTGAGTGAAGGACATGACTTATCCTAATAATTGGACCACCACACTTGGCGTTTTCTCATGTTAGTAATTTGATCATACTGACATATGTGGTATGACAAAAATTGTCTAAGTTGTGGTTGAATCTTGGTGCTTGAGTTGAATAATGTATGCCGCTACTTGTGTTGATTGATGTTTTGTTGGAAGTTATTAGCTTTTTTTAATTTTTGAATCTATTGCTACTTCATGTTTTCTCTAGACTTGTGTTATCTCTATTTTTTTCTCCATCCTATGCAAAAGATGTCGAACTTCGTTTACAGCACTGCCGAGGAATTCAAGGGAACTCGCTTTGGGGCTCGCATTTTGGAGCTCGTCAATGTGCTCTCTCTTGCAATCCCTACCATCAAGGGACTTCAACTCAGGAAGTTTCAAAGGAAAGACTTGTGGGGATTCAGGGTTACTCAGCCAGGATGCTAGACAGAGCCTCCAATAGAGGAAATTGCCTTCAAGATACTCCACGATGACTTAGAGAGAGGCCTCGACGCTGCCATGAAGGAGCTGATAGGACGCCTATGTGGACGTCACTCTGCCGAGATCAAGAACCACTACTTACATTTCTTTGGGAGACGCGACGAGGACGGAGAGCCTATTGTGTTGGACGAGGCCGCTAAGGAGACCATCAAGCCTGTGCGACACTACCACCAGGATTTAGAGAGCCTCATTAGGCACCTTGATACTGATAGGACTAATGTGATGCTTAGTAATGATGTCCTACGTTTCCAACTTAAGGAGAAGGACAAGGCCTTCGAGGAGCAAGAGAAGTGCATCAAGGAGATGGAGAAGTAGTTTGAAGAGAAAGAGCAGAAATTCAAGAGCCAAGAGAAGAGGATCCAAGAGAGCAACAAGAATATTAAGGATATGGAGACTAAGTTGGAGCTTGAGGACCTTGAGCTATATGCGGATCACGAGGTGATAGAGAGGCTGCGCTCACATAAGAGAGAGTTACAGGCGAAGGTCGATGCTTTGTCTATAAGCTTGGAGGAATACAATGCAGGATTCGCCACAGCAGGACTTGTGCTAGTGGAGGAAGAAGTTGACATGGAGGATTAGTGATGTCTATCTATTTTATCATTTTATTATCGAGTCGCATTAATCATGCCAACTTGTGGATGACTATGCTAGTATGTTATTTATCTTTGCAAACTTGTTGATTGTGATGTTTCAAACCCTAAAGTTTATCTTGTGCTTGCTTGATTGTTGATTGTTGTTATATGTTGTATTGTGCATATTAGGATCTATGGGGTTATTTATCTTTACTTATCCTTATTGAAACCATAGATACCTCCTCGTCATGCCAATCCCAACAGTAACAACAATGGCAATGAGATGCAACAGTTGATGACTGCATAGACACAGTTGATGCAGCTGATGACTCAGTTTATGGCAAACCAGAACCAGAATAAAAACAACAACAACAACAACAATAACAATAACAACAACCAGAACAACCCACCATCTCTTGATATGCTCACAAGGTTTCTAAGGTTGAGACCTGCTAAGTTTTCTGGTACAACTGATCCCATGGTAGAAAATGATTGGCTACGCTCCATGGACAAGGACTTGGTCACAGTTGGTTGCAATGATGCCGAGAGAGTCAGATTTGTAGCACACTTACTGGAAGGACCAGCAGCTACTTGGTGGGATAACTTTCAAGTCACTCACCCTATTGAAGAAGTTACTTGGGCAATATTTGAGGATGGATTCCGCACTACTCATATATCTTCTAGAGTAATGGGGTTGAAGAAAAGGGAATTTCACAACCTTAAACAACGCCATCGCAGTATTTCCGAGTATACTGAAGAGTTCAACAATCTGCCACACTATGCACCGGATGATGTTGACACTAATACAAAGAGGAAAGATAAGTTCCTTGAAGGGTTGAATGATGAAATGTCCATGCAACTATCTATTGCTTATGTTCCAACTTATCAATCTCTATTTGACAAAGCTACCATCTTAGAAAGCAAGATGAAGAAAGTCGAGAATAGGAAGAGGAAACATCATTTTGTGAGCATGGATCAGGATCATCTCAAAAGCGTTCTTATGGTGAAGGTAGTGGAAGTTCTGGATCCAACAAGAACGGGAATCATAACCACCACAACAATAACCGCCACCACGATGGCAATAAACATGGTGGACACAACAATGGGGATTACCGAAACAACAAAAGTGGATACAAAAATCACCATAATGGACATGGCAATGGGAATCAACCAACCAAGAGAGACATCAGTCAGGTTGAATGTTTCAAGTACAAGAAAACAGAGCACTATGCTAATGAATGGCCAGAAAAGAAGACTGATGGGGCTCAAGCCAAATCCTTTTCAAAAAGGTCATGTGAATCACATCAATGTGGAGGAAATCCAAGAAGAGTTTGATGTTTTGATTGGTAATTACAAAATTAATTCCTTTCCAGCACTTATCCTTTTTGATACCGGCGCATCGCATTAATTCATTTCAAGAGCATTTGTAGACAAAAAATAGACTCCCAAGTGAAACTATCGGATGTCCTATTAAAGTAAGCTCCCCAGGTGGAGAGATGATAGTAAATTTTGGATGTCGTCAACTAGTCCTAGAGTTTGGAAAGAACAAGTTTCCAGTTAGTATAATAATCCTAGAGTCCCAAGGATTGGATGTAATATTAGGCATGGACTGGATGACTCGTTATGAGGGAGTGATAGATTGTGCCAGACGAACTGTTACACTCATAACCCTAGAAAAGAAATGGATTAGGTTCAAGTCTAACTTTGAACCCAAAGGGAGTAATCTAAATTCTCTTAAGGGGGTTAGCATAGACAGTGTACCAGAAGTGAAAGAGTACCTTGATGTCTTTCTAGAAGAATTACCTGGCATGCCACCAGATAGGGATGTGGAGTTTCTGATAGACTTACTGCTAGGAACTGGACCCATAGCAAAGAGACCTTACAAATGTTAGTGGATGATTTAAAAGAGCTCAAGAAACATCTTGGAGAACATTTGAAGAAGAGATTTATCCAACCGAGTTCTACATCTTGGGGTGCACCAGTTTTGTTCGTTGAGAAGAAAGACAGAAGCCAGAGGCTATGCATAGATTATCGATCACTTAACGAAGTGACCATAAAGAACAAATATCCCCTACCCAGAATTAATGATCTCTTTGATCAGCTAGAAGGAGATCGTGTGTTCCCAAAAATTGATCTTTGATCGGGTTACTTTCAACTAAAGATTAGAGAACAAGATATACCAAAGACTGCTTTTACCACTAGATATGGATTGTATGAGTATATAGTGATGCCATTTGGACTAACCAGTGCACCAACTTATTTCATGAATCTGATGAAAAAATTGTTCATGGAGTTTCTTGACATGTTTGTGGTGGTATTCATCGATGACATATTTATTTATTCCAAGAGCAATGAGGAACATGAAGAACATTTGCGTTTGATTCTTGAGAAACTCAGGGAACACAAGTTGTATGCCAAGTTCAGTAAATGTGGATTTTGGCTGAATGAAGTTGGATTTCTTGGATATGTTGTGTCTGGGAATGGTATAGCTGATGATCCCACAAAGGTATCAGCTGTAACAGAGTGGGAACCTCCCAAAACAATTAAAGTGGTCCGTAGTTTCGTAGGCCTGGCATGATACTACAGAAGGTTCATCGAGAATTTCTCGAAATTAGTAAAGACGATGACTGATTTACTAAAGAAGGAGAAGAAGTTTGACTGGACCGAAGCATGTGAGACCAGTTTTCAAGAGTTGAAGAGATTAGTGACAGCACCAGTGTTATGCTTGCCATATCTAGAGAAAGATTTTAAGTTTATTGTGATGCATCTCACCAAGGACTGGGTGGTGTGTTAATGCAAGAAGGTAAAGTGGTAGAATATGCCTCGAGACAACTCAACAATCATGAAGTAAACTATCCTACGCATGACTTGGAGTTGGCCTCTGTTGTCCATGCACTAAAGACATGGAGACATTATCTTATGGGAAAGAGTTGTGAAATGTTCACCGATCATAAGAGTCTGAAATACATTTTCACCCAGAAGGAACTCAACATGAGACAAAGAAGATGGCTAGAACTTATCAAGGATTATGACTTAAGTTTGCAATACCATCCCGAGAAAGAAAATGTCGTAGCTGATGCATTAAGCCGCAAGGTTTATGTGAATGGCCTCACCAAAGGAGAATTGCCAGGAGATTTGAGTTCTCAGTTTAAGGAGCTAAGATTAGAGATAGTGCCTGAAGGATATCTTATGTCCTTGTAAGTACAACCAACGCTATTGGATAAAATCAAAGAAGCTCAAAAGTTGGACAAGGAAATAGAGGAAATTAAGAGTAAAATTGGGAAAGGAAAGGCAAGGGGATTCTATGAAGATGATCAAGGAACCTTATGGTATGGGAAGCGTATCTGCATTCCACAAGATCCTGAACTTCGAAAATTGATCCTGCAGGAAGCACATATATAATTAACCATATTCCATTCATCCTGGCAACACCAAGATGTACATGTATGTGAACGAAAGATTTTGGTGGAAAAACCTAAAGAAAGATGAGCACATTGCCTTGTGTGACTTGTGTAGTCGAGTAAAGGCGGAGCATCAGAAACCGGCAGGGATATTACAACCACTGCCAATACCTGAATGGAAGTGGGATAAAATCGGTATGGATTTTATCATAGGACTGCCAAGGACTAGATCTGGATATGATTCTATATGGGTCGTTGTGTATTCTTAACAAAAGTGGCTCATTTCATACCCGTAAAGACCACCTATACAAGTGCTAAATTAGACAAGATCTATATAAACAGAATTGTGTTTGCATGGAGTACCTAAGAGTATTGTGTCGGATAGAGGAACTCAATTCACTTTGCATTTTTGGCGACAACAACATGAGTCATTGGGAACTAGACTAGAATTCAGCACTGCGTTTCATTCTCAGACTGATGGACAGACACAAAGGACCAATCTGATTTTGGAAGATATGTTGAGAGCTTGTGCGCTAGACTATGGATCTAGTTGGGAAGAAAGTCTACCATACATGAAGTTTTATTACAATAATAGCTATCAATCGAGCATAGAGATGGCTCCATTTGAATTCCTTTATGGAAGGAAGTGTACTACACCATTGTTATGGAATGGAGTAGGAGAAAGAAAGTTGTTCGGACCAGACCTGATCAAGTAAGCCGAAGAAAAAGTCAGGATGGTAAAGGATAGACTAAAGATAGCCCAATCCCGACAAAAGAGCTATGTAGATCCAAAACGTAGAGAGGTCACCTATGAGGTAGGTGATAGAGCTTATCTCAGAGTCTCACCACTTCGTGGTGTGAAGAGATTTGGAGTCAAAGGGAAATTGGCACCTCGTTATGTAGGACCATTCAATATTTTGAGCTGTAAAGAAGAAGTGGCCTATGAGCTAGAATTACCAGAATCTCTGTCAGCAGTTCATAATGTGTTCCATGTTAGCCAGCTGAAAAGTATCATCTAGAGATGGAAGAAACTTCGTTAAAAGACACTATACCACTAGAAGAAGTTTAGTAAGAGAATGATATCATTTATGAAGAGAAACCTATCAAGATTCTAGAGACAGCAGAAAGATTCACTCGTACTAAGACAATCAAGTTCTGCAAAGTATAGTGGAACTATCACACTAAGGAGGAAGCAACTTGGGAAAGAGAAGATGAACTTCAGAAAGATCACCCTCACCTATTTGATAGCCAACCCGAATCTCGAGGGCGAGATTCACCTTAAGGGGGTTAGATTTGTAACATCCCAAATTTTTATTAAACCCAAACTTCATCATTGCATTCATATCATCATGGCATGTGTGCATTGCACAAGCATTTTCAAAAATTTAAACCTAGTAAAACCCTATTAAAAACCCCTCCTTTATATGCAAGTGTGGGGCTTGTGCTTTATTTTTATTTTTGCCGAAATGTTTTTGTTAGAGATTGGTTGTTTTAAAACATTTTTGAACACTAGGTTCACCCCTCAAAATTTTGGTGAATGTTTGATTTGATTTATCAAATTTTTTATAGAAAATATAAACAGAAAAAGAAAAAGAAAAAGACTAGAGGAAAGAACAACTTACCTGCCAGCCAACCGACTTGACTCAGCACCGCAGCCCAGCAGCCTACCCGGCGTCCCCTCTCCCCCTCTGTTCCTTTTCTCACCACTTCGACCCCGCACCCTCTCGTTGACAAGCTGGCCCCACCGCTAGGTCAGCATCGTCATTCTCAATCACGCGCTTCCGAGCCCGCTCCTCTATGCCATTTCTACTGCGATTGATTTCAGGTAAATACGCTTGATTCGTGGCTTGATTTCTCCCCCTACCCCTGCTATTTAATCCCCAATGGCCCTCTCCATTCCCCCCACACCGCACCACCACAGAGCCTCCAGGTTCCGCGAATTCCAGCTCGAAGCCACCACCGTCCCAACGCACTCCGGCGACGAATCTGGTGAGGTCTGGCCACCCCCTCGCCCTCTGCTTTGCTCTATTGAGTTCGTTGTCTTCGGGCGCACTCACTCATCACTTCCCTTTGCTTGCTTGTTCCCCAGAAACTCGACTCTGTCTTTGTTTGCAACCCACTGATGCCGAGCACGACTCCGGCGAGGAATCGCAGGCGAGCCCGTGCACCCTTCATCGACCGCGACCTCCATTACAACCCCCTTGACCTCGATAATACCTAGAGCCCCTGCCCTTACCCCCTAGCACCACCGGAGCACCGTCACCCGACGCGCCGCCGCCGCACACCGCGATCAACGCCACCAAGTCTTGGTCAAGCGCTCAGGACCGCTAGATCTAGATCCTAGGGCTAGGATAGATCCTGTTAGCGAAGAGGTACCGACCGGTTTGAGCGCTACGATCTGATTTAGATCTAACGGAGCATGCGCCTGATCCACGCGAAGCGGTACCAGCCAGTGGGATTGCTCCGCGTGGCTAGGTATTCTGTTTAAAATCCAGAAAATATTTATTAGATGTTTAAACTTAGAAAATTCATAACTTTTGGTCCACATTTCAGAAAAATGCAAATTTGGTGTCTATGGATTCAGAAAAATGTAAAATTTATTACTATGGCCTTATTTTGTTCAGTAGCTTCTGTAAAATTTGAGTTTCAGGCAGAGACATTTTTAGGGCTATTTTGACTATAAAAATTATTGTCTAAATTATTTTTAGGTGAATCTTGTGAACTTTACCCTTTAGAAAGTGTGCTTTATCTTCTATACTGTAGGATTTAGTTTTAAAAGTGTGTCATTCATATTATTGCATAATTTCATGCATCCATATTATTTTTGAGTGCCATATTGAGTTGTATATTTTGTTGTTTGATTTGATGTGTAGATTGTGTGGATTGTGAAGTTTGTTGCTGTGAGGATTGTACCTACTCTCGTAGCTACCAAGGCAAGTGATATTTTCATAATATGTCCTATTATTTTACTTATTGCATTAGTGTTATTTTAGTAGGACTTGCATGATAGTTTTAATTATATTGTTATGCTATAGAAATCCTATAGATTATATGTTGTTAGTATTTTCCTAAGTTAGGATACATTGTATGCTAGAATGATTAGTATCGCTATTAGAATTCGTTGGTTTAAATTCATATTATGATGGTATGGAAAGTTATACTTGCATATTTTTGACTAAGAAAACAACAATGTTAATGAAAGACCTGGGTGGATTGGTACTTGTATGGATTATGTTGAGTGGTTACTCAAGGCCCATTTCTATGGTTTACCCTGGTGTATCACACTTGTGGATGGCCACCCAAGAACAAAGAGATTTGAGATGTTTGTGTCGTGAAGCTTTCAGTGCAAGCACATGGCATATGGGCTCTGCCTTGACCGATTAAGTTGTGAGAACTCAGGCAGACATACAGAGGGTGGTAGTGGCGATAGGAAGGAACACGTCCATTGTGGTATGAGGGATTGCTTCTGAAAAGTCTCGTCTCGATGCATGTCGAGTCTTGTGGGGAAAGTGCACCACCTCTCGAGAGGGTAAACCTAAGTACTTAGCCGTGTCCCCGGTTATGGACAATTTAGGAGCGTCAAAACATTGAAACGATTGAAGAATCTCCTCATCCCAATTTCTATAAGTTAAAATTGTGGGTGAACAACGGTAGAGGTTCACCAATGTCTATTGGTGGTACCTTAGTGTTTTGTAAAAACAAAACTTAGTATTTTCATACTAATAGGATAAAACTTGCTTTTAGCAAAGCCAGCCAGATCTACACTTAGCCATATTCATGTAGTTGTTAGATTCAACTATACAACTATGGTATCACTTGCCAATACATGTCAACACCCAGAATTTTAATCCCAGATGCCTGTTATTACATACATCACAATCCCAGGATTACCATTTTTGCGAGACATAACAGATTTGGATATCACAGTACATCATCTATTACAAACCATACATACGGTCTTACACAAATAAGGGTCTCATGATCCAGTTCTTAATACAACTCAAGCAGCAGAATAACGTAATAGTAAAGATAGCATAGGCGAAGCTCCATCTTCGGGGTCACAGGCAATGCTGACGATGGGAGATGATCCTAGTTGTCGTAACCTTCCAGATGTCCATCATCCTGGTACTCCTCTTCATAGTCTGGCCATGGGAATAGCCAGGGACAAAGCCATGAGTACTCTTTAAGTACTCGTAAAGTAATACTGACAAGTGAAGGGGTTTTTGTAGTAGTACACTAAGCTCTAGGGTTGCAAAAAGCCAGATTTACCTCTACTAAGTTCAGAAGCAAAGAAAGCTAGTTAAAATTTTATAACACCTAAGTGGGAACTTGAATTTAATATCACAACCCTGTTGTGGTCAAGTCAAAGTCTCAATTCATTTCACAAGTCATTTTGAAAACATCTGACGGGGGAACAGTATGGCCACTCCAACTGTCCATAACCGCGGACGCGGCTATTCGAATAGTTTGACAGTCTGCAGAGATTGTACACTTTCACCACAACATTCGATACATCAGTTAGGAACAAATCCTGAATTCACCATACTCAGTATGCGGATAATCAATCCTAACCTTTCCATTACACGCCCTAGTATAGGCACCTCTCCTGTGATTTTGGCCTCCCAACCATGACCAACTGTCATCTTGGGTACTGCACAGGTGGACAATCTTCACAAGGAAGCCTCAGCTTAGACCTTGGCCGTGAGGGAACCCATACTAAGGTATATAAGTTTCCAGTCAAGCCCTACCCAAATTTCGGGTATTGTGGTTGTACGGTAAAATTGGAATGGTATCGCATCCAGACAACCATCAGTTTTATAAAGGGCTAAGGTTCATGCCTCAACATTTTCATCATCAAAATCATCGGGTGTTCGAGAACATATGTCAAAACATTTCAGTCGAATGAATCATCATTCTAAGGTTTTCATAACCATTTCCACCAAGTATTTCCCTCTAAAGTTGATCAAGTTTTATGCTTAGCACTAGCATCTACAAGTGGGGGTAAGTACTAATGAGGGGTGGTAAACAAGTGGAGGTTAACTAAGTTCAATCTCATGCCTTAGGATGACATCAAGATTATCTAGCTTAGTCCCATTTTAATGCTCTTTATGCAACCTTCCATTATCTTTCTAGTATCTACAATTCACTAAAGTAAACTCTAAGAAAAATCTTTGATAAAGAAATAAAGTAGAAAGCTTCCTTTTATAGGCTACTCCTCGTGCTCCGGCTAGAGGTGGAATGATCAGTGAGGTGAGGGGAGTAGAATGGTGTGCTTCAAACGGCTGGGGGTGGCTTCCTTTTATAGGCTCGACGGCGATACCGAGAGGGATGGGCAGGCGACGGTGGCGACATGGCTACGGGTAGCTAGCGGCATGGCTGAGGGTGGCGATCGACGCGCTGTATCCTGGTGATGCTCTAGAACTTTAATGCGTGCTTAGGGGCGGTGGCAATCGGTCGGGAACGTGCGGTGCTCTGCGCGGTAACGACTGCGAACTCTGCGGCGTGCGGTGGCTACGGGGTAAGGGCGAGGAAACGGTCATGTCTAGTGGTCTCCTGGGACGGTGGGGTACATGCTGGCGGGTGGCAAGGGCTCGAGGTGGTCGGGTTGAGTGGGAACGGCGCTTGCACGGTGATGCGCATCGGCATGGTCGACAGAGGTGCGGGCACGGCGTTCCTGGCGGTTCTTGTCTCTGTCTTTGAGCTAGGGCTGGTCAAGAGGGCGCGGTGAGGCATGGGCAGCATGCTAGACAAGGTGGGCGCAACTAGTTCTTCCCCTAGCTTGCTGTCCACACTAGGGTGGCATGGTGAGGCTCGGCCTGCTCACCATTGATGGCAAGGCAGGCTCACAGTGGTGATAGAGGTTTACAAATAAGCTAGATGATCTACTAGATGTTTGCTGTGAGCTAGAGAGGGGACAAGGTTGGCCAAATCACTGCTCAAAATAGGGTTTGTTGTTTGTTTGATTTGAATCTGCAAGGTTTTTGATGAAATGGCCACAAGAACTTGAGTTTTGAATTTTAAAAAGATTTTTGGTGGGTGTGCTAGGAATGTGCTTGAGGTTCTGCAGGTGCTTGGGTTTTGAAAATTGAGCTTCTTTGAGTGGTTTTTGAAATAGTAGGATCTTCCATATGAGATAGATTCAAATTTAAACTGTAATTTAAACGTAGCTTTTGAATGTTTTTGTAAGATCACAAAGTGGGCCTTGGTACCTCATTATGTGTACTAACAAGGGGTGCAAAGATCCACAAATGTTTCTGTTAAGTTTTGAGTACTTGGAATAGCCAAAGTATGCATGAGAGTTAATTTGGCCAAAGTGACCATTCACTTCATTTGTTCATTTTGAGTTATTTGTCTTTGGGAAAAGTTTGGGAATGATTTAGATGATGTTTATTTCACCTAAGAATCATTTTACAAGCAAAGAAACACAGAACCATGGCAATTCAAAAGAATCCTAATTTTAAATACACATACATATGAATGCTCTCATATTTTTAGATGGAAAAGTTTTTGTTAACCCTAATTTTGATGATTAGCATTTGATGATCCATGTTTAATATTTTTGGGATGTTACAATACAATTCCAACTGTATTGACCCATTGTGGTTGTAACTTATCATGTTGTAGGTTACTCTAATGGTGAGTAGGGTTATAGGTCTACACTCGACATGTTTGCCTGTGGCACATGAAGATGAAGACTCTATTATTATGCTATGTATTGAGAACTCTAAATAAGTTAGCTTTGGGCTAAGTGAGTTGTAAGAACTATTGTACTCCTGGATTTGTGATGTAATAATGACCTTTGTTTTCGTGTACTTTATCTTAAACTGTGGGTGCTAGAAAAACAATCCAGGGACTAGCACTACAATCACAGGGATCTCTACCTTATTGGGTGAGATCTTACAATGAATGGTAACTTCTGAATCAACAATATAAGGTCTAAACTTATCACAAGCAAATATTACTGCTAAGAACTCTTTTTCAGTAGTAGCATAATTCTTTTGAGCAGCATTAAGAGTCTTACTAGCATAATGGATAACATTCAATTTTTTATCTATTCATTGCCCAAGAACAACACCTATAGCAAAATCACTAGCATCACACATAATTTCAAAGGGTAGATTCCAATCAGGTGGTTGGACAATAGGAGCAGTAGTTAAAGTCTTCCATTCCAAGCACTAGAAAATAGCAGGATATATAATCTTACAATCTATAATAGCTCCACAAGTGTTAACAAAGGTATACCAAAAATGATAGGACAAGTTTTACTAGATTCCATTCCAAGCACTAGAAAACAGCAGGATATCTAATCTTACCACATAGAACTTCCACATCTCTTACAATACCGATTGGACAGACGGTCTCTCTATTAGCAAGGTGAATAACCACATCAATGTCCTCAAGTTCACAAGGACCAATTTCATGCATAATTTCTTTGCAAAGCTCGTAAGAAATAGCACTTGAACTTGCACCAATATCACATAAACCATAATAGCAATGATCACCAATTCTAACAGAAAGCACAGGGACACTAGCTCTCCTAGTTTTACTAGGATGTAAAACAATATTAGAAGCATCTTCACAAAAGATAATGTTCCCATCTTCTACATTTTTAGTGACAAGGTCTTTCACAATGGCTACTACAGGTTCAATACTTATTTGTTCATTAGGTTCTACAACTTTCTTTGTACTTTTGTTAACCACATTAGCTATAATAGAATGCTCCTTTACCTTAGCAGGGAAAGGTATTTTCTCAATATAAGGTTCAGGAAAAATATGATCAACAGTATAAACTTTAGTATTTCTAGTAGGAACATGATTATCAATATCTTTATAAGGTGCATGGTACTTGTTCCACTCCTTTTTGGGAATTTCAATATAAGAGGAAAAGGCCTTAAAACAATTTTCAAGAACTTGAGAATCAAGATCATATTCAGTACTAATTTTATGAAAGTCATCAGTTCCCATAAAATATTTAATGTATTCATAATCATAATTTATACCTGACTTTCTTCCTTTTTCATTCTCTCATGCTTCAGTATTTTCTTGAATATGGTCGAGAAGATCCCATTTAGCTTCTTCTTTCATACGTGTGAATGATCCAGCACAAGAAGCATCTAATAAATCTTTATCATGAAGAGAAAGCCTTGCATAAAATTTATTAATAATAATATTATTAGGGAGCTCATGAATAGGGCATTTGAGAATTAGTAACTTCAATCTCCCCCAAGCTTGGGCTGTACTCTCTCCATCACGAGGCCAAATGTTATATATTTGATTCCGGTCTTTATGGATCTCACTAGGAGGATAGAGTTTAGAATAAAGGAGAGGTATAATTTCCTCCCATTCCATAGATTGTCCATTCTTCAGTAGCTTATACCATTCTTCAGCTCTTCCTTTCAATGATATAGAGAGTAACTTTTTCTTAACTTGTTCCGTTGTGATACCTGCACACTTGAACAACCCGCATAATTCATGGATAAAAAGTAAGTGATCACCAGGATGGACAGTTCCATCCCCAAAATAATAGTTATCTTAGCTTGCTAGAATATTTGGAGACAAAGAAACAATAAGATTTTTAAAGGGATGAGGCCAACTTTGAAAGCATGGAAGGCTGGATTTGTCCAAGATGTCTCCTTGCTCAAACATAGAATTAAAAGTTCTAAAGTTGCAGTACTGTCAAATTGGATTGACAATCGGTTGTAATTTTGTTTTTCTAATTTGCTTTTTAGCATTCTTTTTCTTTCACAGTTTGTACATATTTTTGAACCTCTAGTTAATTTTGAATAAAGAGTTGTGGGGGTCTCCCCTGCAGTAGATAAGCTTCAAAAAAATATTTAACCATAACACGATCAACAATTTTTGTAGGTATCTTAAAAGGATCTATTGCAGCAGGTGGTAGTTCATCTACTACCCTAGCAGTGGTAGTGGCTTTCACAAATAGGAAACAAAGTGGGTTATCCATATTGGAAACAAAGTAACAAACAGAAGTAAAAGTAATACTCACAGTAGAAATTTCCTTTACTAGTTCCACTATTCAATAGCGCTTCACTCGGTATTGCGAATGTGGATGGCTTCTCTCTCCTCCTCTCCTCTCCTTTCTACTCCCACGACGGCGGTTTCTTCCGGTGATCACCTTGGGTTGCTCGGGAGTTGGAGGGCCATAATCAGAGAGGTGGATGGGGCTTCGATCAGTCCTTGCCGACAGGGCTTGATCTCGAGGGAGGTTTCGGGACAGGTGTCACTACGTGATGTCTCGGGGCAGATCCTGGCGAGCTGGTGTTCGATGGTGGAAATTTCGTACGGGGCGCGTCTGGTACACGAGGGTTGGCACGTTCACGTGGGTCCAACGGTGGTGGTGCAGGGGAGGTTCCTCGCGGTGTCGCCGGTGCGTCGCCCTATGCGCGTACGTGCTGGGTGATATGGCTCGGTGGTTTCAGGAGAGTTGCGGGCGCTGACGGTGGGGCTTCGCTGGAGGAGGGCCACCTGCCAGGTGTGGTGCGGGGTACTAGTACGTCAGAGCGCGATCTCCAGTCAGTTTCATCTCCACATCTCGCTTTCTCTAACCCTAGATCGGGAGCCGTTTCTCCTCTCACCATTTCCAGATCTCGTGGTGTGTGTGGAGTGGTGTTCGTCCGGGAGCCTCCAGTTCTCCACCCCTCGTCGCCGCGTGCTGTTTCTCCGGTGAAGTGGAGCAGGGTTGTTTCGGGGGATAGCAGATCGTTTGCTTAGGTTGTGGCTTCGGAATCTCATATGGATCGGCGGTTTCACGGTGGGCGTGGTTCCCCGTCTCGTCCTCCAGTCCGATCTGGTCCCTATCCGAGCTGATTCGGATCTGGGTATGAACAAGGTCGTTTCCCTGTTGATCGCAGGGGTTTGGAAGAGGATCATAGGGAAAGTGGTTGGATCCGTGAGCAGGAGCGGCGTCACGAGGAAGCACGGCGTCGGGATGCGAGGCACATGGATGAGTTGAGGCAGGCGGAGACTGAGGCCAGGTTGGAGGATCAACGCAGGGAGGCCATGGCGCGGGAGAGGGCGCTGTCGGAGGCTCGTCGTCGTGAAGCGGAGCAGGCTCGCAATCGGGGCCATTGGAGTCACCGTCCGGAGATGCAACAAGGATCTGGGTCAGATGCTACTGCTTCGTCGTTCCCAGGCAGATCAGGTAACTCTGATTCGAACCCTAGGAGAGGGGAGCCGGTTTTTGCTCGTACAGTAGAGCAGGTTAATATCCCTAGGGTTGTGATGAACACTTCTGTCCCTGTGACTCGATCTGTCTCTAGTTTGAACACCTCGGCATCTACCTCTATTAATGTGCCTGCTAGGGGGGGCTCGTCCTGTGAATTTGTCTCCGATTTTGTCAGTTACTCAATCTGATGCTGTTGCTACTACTCTGGTGGGGTCCTCTATACCACCACCAGTAGTGAGTATGCCGAGAGATGGTAATATGGCTGGAGGTTCTGGTGATGTGCAGTTGCTAGATGTGATTCAGGAGGAAGTTGTGTGTGATAACTGTGGGAAGGATCATAGCATTTTGGTCTGTCAAGAGAGGAAACCTTGGGAGTATGTTCCTCTTTTCTTTGGCAGTACTGATTTTGAGCAGGGCTTTCATTCTATTCCTGTCGTAGAATCTAATGTTCAGTCTATGGAGCAGCTTCATTATGCTCATATAAGTGTGGTTAGAGGTGTTGTTACTGGGAAAGATTTGGAGAAGGAATTTCAAGTGTGGGCTGATGCTTTGGGATCTGGATGGAGGTTTAATGCTAGGTCTATTAATGATGTGGAATTTTTGATGGGATTTCCTTCTGCCAGATCCATTGATGATTTCCACTTTGGGAAGGTATTCATGAAAACAATTCCTGATGCTGTTATCCAATTGTCTAAGTGGAATGGAGACCTGCAACCTGTTGAATGGTTGGAGGAGGCTTGGTTTAGAATTGTTGGTATCCCTATGAAACACAGGGAGAAATCAATTGTTTTCTATGTTGCTTCTTTGGTGGGCAAACCTGTGGCCCTGGACAGGAACAGTCTGAGGAACTTGGCCTATGTAAGGGTGAAGATTGCTTGTCTGGATGTTTCTCTGGTTCCTAATACCAGAAGGGGGAGATGCAGGGTGGAATTTATGAATTCAAATACACTAGGGAGATTTTTGCTCCTGATGTTGTGCCCACCTTGCCTTCTGCTATGGGGATTGATGGACAGGATGGTGATGATAGGCTGGATAAGGAGAGTGAGGGTGAAGCTGAGCATAGGAGGCCTGATGGTGATAGTGGGCAAAGAACTGTTCCTGGTGCAGGTAGTGGTGGGGGTGCTGCGGGTCGTCAACATGGTGGTAATGATGCTAGTGAGGCTGGGTTGGACAAAGGTAAACAAGTTGTGGTGGAGCAGGAGGATTCTGGGGGGATTTCTTTTGGGACCAAAATAGCTAACATCTGGGCTAGCTCTGGAGGAGATGGTCGTTCAAGAGGGATTGTTATCAGAGAGAATGGAGCAGGTGACAATGGTGGTGGTGGTGGGACAGGTACTCAAACCAGAACAGCTGATGTGGGACTGCAAGTTGGTGCTCAGGAAGTTGTGTCTGATGCTACTGGGTTGGGTGATGTTCACATGGAAGTTATCCAGAACTTGTCATCTACTTTGGCTAAAGATTCCAGTACTGAGATTGTTGCTGGCCCTCAGAGGTTTGATGATTTTATCAGGGGTTTGTTGAAAGATAGGAGAAGTGACAAATATTATGAGCTTAAGAAGCAGTATGGCCATTTGCTGGAAGAGGGGGATGAACAAGATGAGGGTGCCCATGCAAAAGATGATAGTGTATCTACTGATGCTTCCTTTGGATCTTCCTCTGATAGTGGAAAAAAAGGGATTGATGGGGGGGTCTGTGATGGAGGGTGCTCAAGGCATGGAGGTTGTCAATCAAGACCAAGAAGTGGTGGCTGTTGACCTGTCTCAACCTGATGGTTCTACTCAGGAAAGTGTGGGTTCTCAGTCTGAACATGTGGCTGGTGTAGAAGAGCAAGTTATAAGAATGAGTTCAAGGGTGGCTGGTCAAGGTGGTGCTAGGAACATGGCTGAAGGGCATTTGGCTCAGCAACCTCCTAGAGATTTATCAGGTACAAATCTAACTTTGCATAATTCTTTTGCTGCTTTGGATGATGATATCATTATGCATAGAGCGTTGGAGATGGGGGTAGATGCTTCTTCTATATCTTTGGATCATATTAATTCTTTGAAAGATTTAGAAATTGCTAGACATAGTTTACAGGATAGGAGACAGGTAGAGAATGAATGCGGGGTTGATTCGAATGAGAAGGTCTTGTTTCTGGATTGGAAGGATGCTAGTAATGATGAGGAGGAATTTACTCCTGTGGTTTCTAGGAAACAAAAGAAAAAGTTGAGAACTGGTTCTGTTATGAGGGAGAGAAAGTTAAAGGCTGCTGCTGTGAAGGTTTACAACTATCACCCTATGAGTGGTGTTGTGACTGGAACAAGAGAGAGAAAATCTGTATTATGATAGGTGTTATTTTGAATATTAGAGGTGTGGGGAAGAAAGGTGCAAGTGCTTATTTGAATAATTTGCTGAGACAGGAGAGAGTGGATTTTATTGGTTTACAAGAAACTATTAAGAAAGATTACTCTGATGCTTTTTTGAGGAGGATTGATCCTATGAATAAATTCTCTTGGAGTTGGCTGCCTTCTGTGGGAAGGTCTGGAGGCATTTTGGGGGGCCTACGTTCCTCCAAATTGACTCAACTTGATGTGTCTGTGGGCAAATTTCATGTTAAGATGAAGGTGTATGATGTTTTGAAAAAAATTCAGTGGCATTTGGTAATAGTGTATGGGGCTGCTCAAGAGGATAATAAGGAGGAGTTTTTATTAGAATTAGATGAGGTTTGTCAGGATCAAACTATTCCTTTGTTGGTGGGTGGCGATTTTAATGTGATCAGGTGTGCTTCTGAGAAAAACAAGGGTCATTCTTTGAATAGGTGGGGGCACATGTTTAATTCGATTATTAATGCTTATGGCTTAAGGGAGATCCTCATGTCTAGAGGACAGTTTACATGGTCCAACAACCAGAAAAACCCGACTTTGGAGAAGTTGGATAGAATCTTAGTTTGTAAAGAATGGGAGAAGTTGTTTCCTCTTACTACAGTGCACCAGTTGTCTAGAGAAGTTTCTGATCATAGTCCTTTGATTCTGGATACTATGGAAGGGCAGGAAGCAGGTGGCAGGGAATTCAGATTTGAAAAAAGTTGGTTACAGTGTGATGATTTTTTGCCCAGGGTGGAGAAAGTTTGGAAAAAATGTGTGAATGGTAAGAACAGTCTGGATAGGCTGCAGAAAAAACTTAAGAATGACAGAAATGATTTGAAAGGATGGGGTGCTCATTTAAGGGGTGAGGATAAAAAGAAGAAGTGGTTGGTGGAGGAGCTTCAGGAATTAGAAAGTATTGAGGAGTTGATTTTGCTTTCTGCTGAACAACTTAAAAGAAAAGCAGTTATTCAGAAGGAGTTGCTAGAGGTGTATGAGAATGAGGAGAGATTTTGGCAGCAGAGATCAAGGGATAATTGGTTGCTTAGAGGTGATAATAATACTGAATATTTTCATAGGATTGCTAATGGGGTGAGGAGAAAGAAAATGATCTTTTCAATGAAAGATGGGGAGAATGAGATTCAGGGGACTCATGATCTCTTGCAGCATGCCACTAATTATTATAAATCCTTGTTTGGTCCTGCTGGTGGGTTCTCTATTAGGCTTGCAGATGACAATTGGCAGGATTGGGAGAAGCTTAATGATGAGGATAGGGAAAAGATGGGGGTGCCTTTTACTGAGAAAGAGGTTAAAGAGGTTATTGATCAGATGGAGAAAAATAAAGCTGCTGGTCCTGATGGGATTCCTATTGAATTCTATCAACATTGTTGGATGATTATAAAAACAGATGTTATGGCTGTGTTTGATGATTTTTTTGCTCATAAGATTGATTTGAGGAGCATTAACTATGGTGTGATTACTCTGTTGCCCAAGGGTGATGATGCTGATAGGAACCAGAAGTTTAGACCTATTTGTCTGCTCCAGGTGCTGTTTAAGATTTTTACTAAGACTCTGACGGTTAGAACTGAGCCTGTAATGGGGAAATTAATTAACACATGCCAGACTGCTTTTATTAAAGGGAGGTTTATTGCAGATGGGGTGACTTTGTTACATGAGATCTTGAAAGAATCGAAAAGCCAGAAGCAGCAGGGTGTGGTTTTGAAAATTGACTTTGAGAAAGCTTATGACAAGGTCAACTGGGACTTTTTGTTTTACTGTTGTAGGCAGAAAGGTTTTAGTGAAGATTGGATGATCTGGTTAAAAAGTGCTGTGACTCAGGGTACTCTCAGTGTTAAGGTGAATGGGGAAACTGGTCCTTATTTTGGCAGTTATAAAGGGGTTAGACAAGAAGATCCTTTTTCTCCATTCTTGTTCAATTTGGCAGGGGAATGTTTGGCTAAAATGGTGCTTAATGCACAGGCTGGTGGGTTGTTTACAGGATTGGTTGATAATTTGTTTGATAAAGGGATTGCTATTTTGCAATATGCTGATGATACCATCTTGTTTATTAAAGATGATCCTCAGGGGGCTAGAAACTTGAAATTGTTGTTGTATTTGTTTGAATCCATGTCTGGTCTCAAGATTAACTTTGAGAAGGGTGAGGTGATGATGGTGTTGGATGATGAGGAAAAACTTTCCAATTATGCTGAAATGTTCAACTGTCAGAAGGGTAGTTGGCCAATCAAATATTTGGGGTTGCCGGTTTGTAGCAGGAGATGCATAGTGGCTGAGATGAGTTTTATTGCTGACATGTTGAAGAAAAAGTTAGATGGTTGGATGGGGGGGATTTATCGCTGGGAGGGAGACATGTTAAAATCACTGCTTGTGTTTCCAGTGTGGCTGTTTATCCCATGACTATGTTTCTTCTACATAAGTCAAATGTGGAAGAAATTGAGAAACAGACTAGAGCTTTCTTTTGGTATGGGAAGGTGGGGAAAAGAAACTATCATCTGGTTAAATGGAAATATGTGTGTAGGCCCAGGAAAAAAGGTGGACTGGGGATTAAAAACATTAGGCTTTTTAACATTTGCTTGTTGTGTAAGTGGTGGTGGCGCCTTGAAGCTGAGGAAGGTCCATGGCAAGTTTTTGTGAGAAAGAAATATTTGAAAAAGGGTGGGATCAGTACTGTGAAACACAGGCAGAATGATTCTCCATGTTGGAATGATTTGATTAAGATTAGGGATCTTTATTTGGCTGGTAGGAGAATGAGGATTGGTAATGGGGAATTGACTGACTTCTGGCATGATGCCTGGTGTCTGGATACGCCTTTGAAGGATAGGTTCCCTGATTTGTTTGATATTTGCCAGAATCAAACGATCACTGTGGCTGACATGGCAAGAAAAAGGTGGAGGTGCTCTTTTAGGAGATGGCTGGATACTGATGGGATGAATCATCAGGAACAAATGAGAAAGTTGCTGGCTGGGGTGAGTTTGAATCATGAAAAAGACAGGCCAGTGTGGATGTGGAATAAATCTAGCAAGTTCTCTGTTAAGTCGATGTACACAAGTCTGTCGAATGTAGGGATTGATAGAAGTTTTAAACATCTGTGGAAAGCTAAAATTCCCCTGAAGATTAAAATTTGGCTGTGGCTCATCTGGCACAATGCTATTCTCACAAAAGACAACATGAAGAGGAAGAATTGGGTAGGAGATTTTACTTGCAGGTTTTGTAATGAGGATGAGAGCATTGGGCACTTGTTCTTTTCTTGTGTGGCAGCTAGATACGTTTGGGGGGTGGTTGCCAGAGCTATTGGTGCCGCGAATAGACCTGGGTCCTTTTCTCAGTACTTTTGGTGGGCTTCACAGTGTGTGGGT
Organism: Avena insularis; assembly: GCA_023614405.1. Classification (NCBI taxonomy): domain Eukaryota; kingdom Viridiplantae; phylum Streptophyta; class Magnoliopsida; order Poales; family Poaceae; genus Avena; species Avena insularis. The sequence continues at coordinate 241,522,442 of CM042693.1, read as the reverse complement.
GTTAGCAGGAATGTGCAGATTACGGTGGTGGCGGCAATATGCTGGGCTATTTGGAAGCTCAGGAATAGGGCTTGTTTTGAAAAAAAACTTATTAACTCGCCTATTGATTTGGTTATATATGCTTGTGTGTTCATTCGTTATTGGGCAGGGATGCATGGGGAGGATGACCGGGCGGTGTTGCAAGCTGGAGCGGATACTTTGCAACAGAATGCGCTGGCTGATGCGGCAGCTATGGATGTGGCTCCTGTTCCTTTTCTGGGACTGCCAGCAATCCCTGGAGGTCATACTCATGAAGCTCCGGAACTGGAAAGGGGGCGGGAGAAAAGAAGGAGAACTTGAAAAAAGAACTGGTTTGCGAGAAGACGGTGTTGGCATCTCACGTGGCCTTCTTCGTTTGGTCTGTTAGCTTCTCGATTGTGTTTGATAGTACTGTTCTCCACTAGCCTGAGGGCGGTGTTCTTGCGTCTCCAGACTTCTTATTTTTTTATCTGTTTAGTTTGCTTGGTTTGTAATATGGACCTCTTGAACCTTTTTGACCCCTTAGGTGGGTCAGTACTACGTTCATGGGTGTGTGGTTGTTGTTCCGTTGTCTGATGATAATGGAACCCGATCCCTCTTTCTGGGGGATTGTATGGAAAAAAAATAGCGCTTCACTCCCCGGCAACGGCGCCAGAAAATAGTCTCGATGACCCACAAGTATAGCGGGTGTATCGTAGTACGTTTGATAAATAGGAATGTCGATCCCAAGGAGGAGAAGAAGGTGTTTACTAGTGGTTTGGATCAGGAATTTTCTGTAAATACTTAGCAAACGGATTTTTAGGTTTTTTTTATAATGCAGAGAAATAAAGTGCAAGTAAATAAAAGACAACAATGATAATTGCAGCAAGTGGCCCAATCCTTTCTTCAGCAAAGGACAAGTTGGTTGTATTACTTATGAGGACCAAACGTTCTCGAGGACACATGGGAATACTGTCAAGTGCTTTCGCTTCATATAGTTGATTAATGTAGCGGACCCAAACCTGACTTGGTTAGAAATCCCTGTGATTATAGTGCTAGTCTCTGGATCGAATAGCTAGAACCCACAGTTTAAGATGTAATATCAAGATACAAAGGTCATATTACATCGCATGATCCAGAATATAAATACTTATTACAATCTCATAGCCATAGGCTATCTTATTACAAAGCAGCGGAATAAAATTAAAGCATGGAGTCCTTCATCTTCATGTGCCACAGGAAAGCATGTTGGGTGCAGACTCGTAAGCCCTACTCATCAAACATCACTATCACCAAGTAATCCTGCACCATGATAAGTTACAGCCACAAGGGTCAATACATTTGAATTGTATTGGCAAGTTTCACTACTATGTGGAAATAAGTTGGAACCTATCAATACATGCATATTTGGTTAAGTAGAGTTTAGGCTCATTTGCAGAAAGCAATATGGTTTATCCTATCTTTTCAAAATAGTTTTGATCTTTCAATAACTCTCTGAACTCCTTGGCAAACTCCAAGTGCTTCTAATCCCTTGTTAACACCATCAAGTTTTACTTTGAGAAATTAGAATGTCGAGACCTTCCAAAGCTTCAGGCATTAGTTGCTCAGAGTTGTTCGCAACCGAGGACACGGCTAAGTACTTAGAATTTGATCTTCTGAAGAAGTTGTACACTTTACCCACATGACACAATATCTTCTTGACGCCACCAGTGGCCGCTGGATAACTACACACCAATGGAGTACCGGCAGATCGAGAATGTGACAAAGTCTTTCCATAGAAGTCCTCCCAATATATTATGCTAGCACATCTACCAGGCACCAATGTAAGGATATACTTTCAATACATAATTCTAGTTAACCTGAATAAGTACCAATGCAAGGGTCTTCCACTATGTAATTGACTAAGACAGAGCCCATTTAGCATGTGGCTGTACACGGAAGCCACTGTATGAAAACATGTTCAATTTCTAAGTCCCTAGGTGGTTTTCTTCTAGTGCACACACGAAAAAGATAGCCATACATATATGGTTCCCTTCGTTGCCACCTTATCCACAACTAAGTATCCACATTCCACCCAGGTGATTCATTGAGTAATTTTTTTATTATATAAAACATATATTTTTTCAACACTTCATATAATCATAACATGGTATTCCACCCCGAATCTATATCAGGGCTAAGCATACCACAACTACGATGTTTCCACTAAGGAAGATATAAAGGATATCCTAATAGGACATAGCATAGCATAGTAACATAGTAGCCCTATCATGCGTACTACAAAAATTCCACTAAGTGTATTGAAAATAGTAGGACATGGATGATAGTGCCACTTTCCTTAGTAGTTGGTAGTGTTGGTACACTCTTTGCAATAACACACTTGACAATCAACATAATCTATCAAGCAAAACAACCAAGACAAAACAATCACAAGATCAATACTATTGACAACACAAAAATCATGCAAAGTATGCAAACATGCAAGACAGCAATTTTTATTGTACAAATTGTTATAACAAGGTTCTGAACATTACTAAGTGATTTATGAACATTTTATATTTTCAAGATTACAAATGCAACCATTTGTGCAATTGTAGCAATTAGCAACATTTTCTAACAGTTGGAAAGGCCATTCTCACTAAATAATTGACACGGTCTTATTTATACTAGAATAAAATTATATTTTGGTCTTACTGTACAGAGGGTTCAATTTACAACCATTTGCAAAAGGATTCACTTAAAAATAATTTACACAACAATTTTTATACTCAAAATACTCCACAAATGGTTTTGTATAAAACGTGATTTTAACAGACTCAAAAGTACCGAATTATGGCTCCACTGTGTTCTAATCGTTTTTGTGAATCCATAGACATATTATTTGTTAAATTTGGATATACAGAACTAAAGATATAATTTTTACAAGTTTCTATGTTCTTATGTCAAAAAATCCGAAAATAGGAATAGATATGACACTTGGCAGATTCTAATTGGAGGATACCCCTTCGTTTAAGTGATCTATGATGAACTTTAGATGAAGATCTAATGGTCTAGAATGGATCACCAGAAAAGCTCGCTAGAGAAGTTTGCCAGATTTGCGGGCACGGGCTTGGTGTTGATGTTCCCGTCGCTAGGGACGTATCCGGAGTAGAAGAAGATGTGGACGGCGTAGAGGACGTCGAGGCAGTGCTACTAGACGTGATTTAGAGGTCGTTCGTCCTTAATGATGACGACAATCCACATCTGGAGCGACACGTGACGTCGGATGGCGCGGCCAACTACAACAAGAAGATGCACAATCATGTCCTGGAGGTAGGCAATTTCAAGGAGACTCTGCTGGTAGAAGGAATGGACGAGATTCTTATCAAGGATGACGCAATCTAGCAATAAACTCTAATTTTAGGCTGATCTTGGCATGGTTGGTATGGGCTCTATGTAGCTCCTCTCGAGAAAGTTTAGGAACGAAAGTGATGGAGGAGGAGGAGAGGAATATGGTGCTCGCTTCGGTTTTCTCTGAGGTGGTCTCTGGAGGGAGATCGGAAATTCAATGCCGACGATTGACATTTGGGGCACCGGTTCGATTTGATATATTTACTCACCTAAATGCGAAATTTCTTCCCTGAATGAATTCTCTATTGAATTTCCAATAACTTTCGTGTTTAACTCGACAAGAAACGATCAATATAATTGATAGAGGGAGGAGAGGAAGATCTACAGCCAGTTAGTGAGCTTCTGTATGCGTGAAGGAAGAAGGAAGACGATTGGATTGATCGGTCTTGATGGGCCAGCAAGTGCGGCCCAAAAGAAACAAAGAGGACAGAAAAAATAGAGGGGAGAGGGAGGCCAGGGTGGGCTAGATTGCTGTGGGATTTGTTTTTTCCTTAACCGATTTCTTTTTTTCCTTTTCTGTTTTGTTTATAAAATATAATTTGATAGTTTACTCCAATTATATTATTTTTAATAAAGTATAATTCATTTAGAAATTGAGTATAGTACGTAGGTCTATATAGTATATTTTTTTAATTCTTGTTTGTTTCATATCTTTTGATTTAGAGCTCCAAAAAGGTTCAAACCAATTTCTATAGTTTTACTTAATAATAATGTATCATTATATATTATTTAAGTGTAATTTTATTCCATGTAAATATGGATTTGATCTATGGGCTTAAATTGACTTTGTAGTATTTCTTATTTCTTTATCTATCTTAGGTAAATCATATGTTTTGATTTATAGTTCCAAAAAGGGTGATTCCAACTTGTATAGTTCTACTTAATAACTATTTATCTTTATATATCCTTTAGAATTAATTTCTTCGCAATTAAGTATTAATTTTAGCTATGATCTTTATTGACCTTGGAATACTTTCTTTTATCTTATATAAATGATAAGTTTTTAACCATGGCTCCAAATAGAGTGAAAACAATTCCCATGGTTTTGTAATATTGTTGTTTACCATTATAGATTATATAGAAATGATTTTGCTAAATTTTTATATGGAACATATCCACAGTCCTGTATTGAACTTGATGGTGATTTCTCTTATTAGTGTTTAGGTTTTAGATTTATCAATTTTTTTCCATAGGTAAAATGCAAGTTCTTAAAGATGATGATGCATGACATGCATTTGAATTTTTGAAATCCTTTTTGTCACTTTCTCATTCAAAATTGTTTTAAGTAAGGTTTTGATGTTTCCAATTAGAAGCAAAAAGTTTCTTTTGACATGCATTTCTTTTGTTTGTTTATTTTTCACATTTCAAAATTTGGAAAATTTTGGGATGTGACAGGCTACCACCCTTAAAAGGAATCTCGTCCCGAGATTCGGGAAGGCTAGAAAGAATAGATTGGGTTTTATAATAACTTGGGTGCTACCACCCTTAAAAGGAAATTTTGTAGGGTTGCATTGATGGTTCACCTAACTATGGGTTCAATAATTGACATCCAACATGGGATCCTTATATGACTCAACTGAGTTAGCTAAATCTTACCATCCACATCATCTAATTCTTCAAGGGTTCCATACATGTTTATGTGGTTCACATGTCCTTTCCGGGCCACATTGGAATCACTTCCATTAGAGCTTCTAACATCCTTATTCTTTTTCTTCTCATGACAGTCTGATGCATAGTGTCCAAGTTGCTTACAATTATAGCACTGCAACTGGCTAATGTCCTTCTTCATGGAATTGCCATGTTGGTTCTGACCAAGGTTATCTCCATTGTCAGTACCACTCCCATTATTATTACCACTTCCATTGTTGTTGTGGTGATTCTTGTGATGATGATGAGGGTGTCCATTTCCTTCATGCCGATGTGGTCCAGGATCTCCATTGCTCTTTTTGAATGAACGCATCTTTTGTGATGATCCTGAGTGATACTTGTCAAATCTATGCTTCCTCTTTCTGTTCTCAACTTGCTTCATCTTGCTCTCTAAAATTGTAGCTTTGTCACACAGTGATTGATAAGTTGGAACATAAGCAACTGATAACTGCATGAACATTTCATCATTTAGTCCATCTAGGAACTTATCCTTCCTCTTAGCATTTGTGTCAGTATCATCTGGAGCATAACGTGAAAGATTGTTGAATTCCTCAATGTATTCAGCGACACTGGGGTGACGCTGTTTAAGGTTGTGAAACTCCTTCTTCTTTAAAATCATCACGCCTGAAGAGATATGGTTAGTGCGAAAACCTTCTTCAAATATTTCCCAAGTCACTTCTTCAATGGGGTAAGTGACTTGAAAGTTGTCCCACCATATAGCTGCAGGGCCTTCGAGCAAGTGTGCTACGAATCTCACTTTCTCGGCACCAGAGCATCCAACAGTCACTAAATCTCTATTCATTGAACGTAACCAGTCATCGTCTACCATTGGATCAAAGTACCAGAGAACTTTGCAGGTCTCAACCTTAGAAATCTAGTAAGCATATCTAGAGGTGGTGGATTGTTGTTGTTCTGGTTGTTATTGTTGTAGTTGTTCAAATTCTGATTCTGATTGTTGACGGTTGCCATGAATTGTGTCATCATCTGCATTAGCTGAGCCTGTGCAGTCATCATCTGTTGTATCGCATTTCCATTGTTGTTGTTTCCATTGTTGACACGGTTGTTGGCACGTCTCAGAGGCATCTATTGGTTTAATAGGGATAAGTAATGATTGATAGATCTAAAGAAGTTCTAACACACAACCCAAAACAAACAAGTTCAATCAAACAATCAACAAGCAACTAATCACTTAACAACTTATGAGTTTAACTCACGAGTCGAAGAAAACAACAAGTTTTCTTGAAATAATCAACCTAGTATAGTCATACCACATAGGTCGGTATGATCCATACATTAAAATGATATCGATGTCTTAAATAGTTGGTAGGAAATCTAATGTCTTTTGGGTCTCACTATAATAATATCACTAGGAGCTCTCTTTTGAGTTGGGCAATCATCGGTGAAGTGTCATGTCTTCCTGCACTGATGGCAAAACACTTTTGTATTGTCTCGGGTCCTTTTCCTTAAAGTGTTGGTGTGGTTGTCTTGAAGTTCCTTCTCTAGACATTCATTGATATTGTGTCCTTCCTTATTGCATTTGGAGCAGGTGATATGGATAAGGTTTTCTTCTATATTCCTTAGAGCTTGATACATTCCATCCTTGATTTGTTCTTTCACTTGTTGCACTATGAAGTCGAGATGGCACTTGGCAGGAATGTGGTTGGTTCCTTCACATAGGAAACAAGTAACTTGAGATGTGGGGCATTATTTAGTTGGATGTTTCTCTTCACAATTAAGGCATTGGTCCACATGCTCTTTTTAAGTGTGTTTTATGTCTCCACAAATATTGCAAGCTTGAGTTCCTTCTATAATATCATCCTTGATATCATTGTTGTCACAAGCACTTTGGGAAAGGTTGTTTCTCATGTTGATCATTTGATTGGTCATCCTTTGCAACAATTGGGATTGGGTTTTCAAGAATTTTTGCATGTTTGGGTCTAACTCATTCTTGTTGGCTAAAAACTGATTTGTCACTTGATTCAACTGTGCTTGGGTGGTGTGGGCCCCCTATGGCCCATCTCCGTCTATCCTTCTAGCTTCCTTCGTCTTCTGGAAAAATAGGATTTTCCATATATTTTTTGAAATTTTCTGATCTTCGCGAATATTGCATCTAGATACCGCTTTTTCCATCAGAATCCTGACTCCGGCAGTTCATCCTCCAAAAGTCATCCAACATGCAAAAATATATGAAAAAACATAAGTACTCGTAATATGAAATATATCAATGAATAACATTAAATTATGATATAAAATAGTGATGCAAAATGGATGTATCATTTTTCCGGAGTGTTCTTTCAAAAACATAATCAATAATATTTTGTTAGTGGTCTCGTTTATTTCAAGATAGGGCAAAATCTTCAATGATCTGGTGGAAACAAATGCAAAATCTTCTTCATCCTCTCCTTCTATCAGTGCTCGATATCGTTAAATAAGATGGATGGAAGTTATATCTAACTTCTTTTCTACAATTCTTTTCTTTGGTAAATCCAATTTTGATGATGCGTTCCATCATAAAATCTATTGCAATAATCTCATGGTTAAGAAAAGCAATAAGGATCCCTGCAATAACTCCAGATATTGAACTTCTTCCTCAAGTTTTCCACCATAAACTAGTGTCACTCTTTCTCGAGGAGATAAATCTACACACCTCCTATACTTGATCTTTTGGTCCTTACCGGTGCAAGAAAAATCTAATCCGAGAATTCAGGAACCCGATTCTTTCCGTTACTATCAAGGAATTCTACTGTTGGAAGGCAATATTGTTATCCAGACATCATTTCTTAAATCTAAGGGAGGAAACAATGTTATTTTCATAGTGGTTGATAAATTCTCAAAAAATTGTTCTTTTCTTCGGCGAAAGAAAGAATCATCTTCACATGCATCTATTGATATTTAATCCTAATGATGTGTCTTTTGTTTCACGTCGATACATCGTCTTTCCAAACCTTTCTAGAAGTGGTTCCATTTCTTTATCATGTTTCTCTAGAGCACTTGAGATATGTTCACCACTAATCTTTCAATTCTTCAAGTTATTATTTCAAGAAGCAAAACACAAGACTCGCAGCAAGTCTAGCAATTTTGCAAGGTGTATTGGTCGCACAATTCCGTTGTTCATCATCTTGGGAACGTGAGGATCACCTTCATTCTGAGCACCCGCCTCTCGTCCTGTTCTTTTCTTTTCCTAGGAATCTCGGGGTGAGATTCTTGTTTAGTGGGGGAGAGTTGTAGCATACCAATTGTCTAACAATTGCAATGCTACTTGCCTAGTCTATATTTCTACTTCCTACATGTCATTCATTGTATCATCATTATATCATGCTCATGTCATCATTATACCTTGCATTGGAGCATCATATAAAACCCATTTCATTTGGTTATTCTCCTCATATTGCATTTGCCTTATTAGTTGTATTTTGTTTCTTGACATATTAAATTTGGCTTTTGATATAATGTTATATGCCCAATATGAGTAGAGGGCATCTCTCTTGCAAATCCTTCCATCTCCATAACTTGATAATGCCAACTTCCTTGGTGATACCATCTATCTACAAGTCCAACCATACATATGTATGTGGCCATGTTGTTTTGTGGTACTTAGTTCTTATCAGATACATATACATGGATCCTTTCTTCTATTCATCAACACCTTGGATCATATACAAAACAATCCTCTTATGCCATGTGTTTATGGTCACTTAAAATATCTTGTTTGACTTTGCAATCTTTTAAATTGTCTCAATTGCTTAGCTCACATGCATGTGGTATAATTGTCTTCACCAAATATTCTCATATGCATGCAACATTAGTCACATGCAATAATAAACCTCATGTGTTGAGGCCTCTTATTTGAATTAGATTTGTTTAGCCTTGTTCATCCAATTTTATTCAAACTTGATCTTCCTAAATCTAATCTAAAACCTCTACACTATCTACCTTTACTCCTCCCTAAGACAGCACCCCGACGCTACCTCCCCTCTGGTTCGACCGAACCACATTGCAAGGCTGCTCCCTATTTCTCTTCTTCCTGAGCCCACACCGATCACGTGCCCATCCGTGCCCTCCTATCGCTTTTGCAAAGCAGTAGTAAGCCACGTAAGCTGTCCACCTCGCTGTCCTTATCTACCCTTCCCCAAGCCAGACCTGGATCGAGTTTCAGCAATCAGGACACCCCTTCTTCCTACCTTGTCTTGCCATGGTGGCAGCAATACCCTAGACAGGATCATTCATGTCCCACCGCTGCTCTGTAGCCCCTCAAGCAGAACCATGAGCACCACTAGGATCCATTGGTTCCTCTTCTTCGCCCTGGATCGGTAGCTGCACCGGGAAACGCTGGTGTTACTTTGGCGCCGCCGCAGTCTGCACGTACCAGGAGCTTCGGGAGCCCAGCTGTGCACCAGATCTTCTTCACCTCGAGATCCCTCGCCACGCCAAAGAGTTTCTAGTGAGGCCCTCCTTCTACCTGGCATGACCCTCCCCTCCCTAGCTTGCTTTGTAGCACCGCCGGCCGTTGCCAAACGCCCCGCGTGCGTGCTCACCGCTAGCGGGCGTGACTCGCTAAACAACTCTAGCAGTGGCGCAGTCTGTAGTCCCCTTGTTCCTCGGCATTTCTCGTCCGGTGCAGTCCTCCTAAGGCGAGGGTTCCTTGACAAGAAACGAACTAGGGTGTCACATTTCTGCTCAGGATCAAACCTCGACAGTGGAACGAAAAGTTCTAGATGTCTCCCTGAAGATGTTCACGTCTAACCGTCCTCTGACTCCGGTAAATATTTCGACCATGCATTCGTGTTTTGTCGTTCTTTTTTGTTTCTTTCTCTTACTATATTTTCATTGATGCTTTTTGGCTTTGTCAGCTCGAGAAACTCCCTGAGTCTGAGCTAGCTCCACTAGAGGGCTATCTCTTAGACGATCCAGAGGCGATGGAGGATGATGAGGTGCAAGAAGTTCCTGCCTCTGCTTCGAAGAAGAGCAAGGCGAAGGAGGTTGTTATCACTGCTGGCAGCCAAGTGTTGCCAGTAGTTAAAAAGTAAGTACCATGTCGATGTTTTCAGTACTTTGTACATTTCTTTCTTTCCAAATCACACCTGATATTTGGATTTGCGTGCTTTAGAGCTAAAGTAGTTCTGAAGAGAAAAGTGAAGCCAGACAACAAGCCGGGCAAGCCACAACGTCCGTAGAATCTTATCATCTCCCCAGCGATGAGGCGGCCAACTACAACTAGTACCCCTTTATCAGCACCAGAGGATTCCGCCTCTCCTAATGCCAGCAACATCTTGATAGCCCTGGTTACCGTTGGTAGCCAGGCAACTAACAAGGGTGAACCCGTCAAGGGTAATGATCCCATGGTAATATCTACAGGACAGTTGGATAAAGTGGTCGGTTCTGCTGTCTCTGGTTTAAAACGGAAGAAGGAGGAGATCCTTAAGCTGGCTTAGTCCAGTCTTGAGAAGAAAACCCTCACTCCAAAGGCAGCGAGACAGGAGATGGAGGATGTGAAGCTGGTCAGCCTCCTGGTCCAGGACGCGAAGATAGAGTCTGGCGAGTTGATGCTTATAGGATAAACATCACTGAATCCGAGTTGATGCTTATAGGATGCAAAAGAACGATGTAGTGTAGCCCCCATGGCTCGTGCTGTATTTTTACTTAGTTAAATTTGCAGCCCAAGTCTTAGTAGCCGTATGACGGTATTCCATCTCTAAACTTACAAAAAATTGCATCTTCCAACCAGGCATTGCTCAAGACTATATGCAATAAACGCAAGGAAATCAAAGCCCCGCGCCTTGAGAATTCAAATTTCAAAGTTGAAAAATATGAAGTAGAAGGTAAACTTTTCTCACTTCGTCTTTATCCATTATTTATTGTCATAGTCAAACTTGTTTTGTCCGACTGATATTTTTCCCTTTACAGAATTGTTGTGTGAATCCAGCAAGATGGTGGAGCAATCTGAGAACTTCAAGGTCTTGGAGATGGAGAATGTTAAGCTCTGGGACAAGCTTGAGAAGCTTAATATTGAGTCAGATAAATCCATAAATGTTGTCCTGGAGTCAACCAATATGGATACCTCGAGGCTCGAGAAGCTGCTAGCCCTATGAGATAAATAACTAGATGATCTCAAGAAGGACTTCGATAGCCAGAGGGATCTAGCCCAAGCCATAGAGAGTGAACTGAATATCCTCCGAGAGGAGCATGCTCAGTGGAATCATTCCGTGCTAGGTAAGATTTCCGACTTTCTTTATTCGATTGATTTTTTTGACTTTCTCTTGATTCGTATTTTGACTTTTGTTTCTTTCCCAGACCCTCTGAACCTTTCCGACTCTCCTACCTCCGAACCTCGCCTTGAGCACATAAAGCTCATTGGAGATATTTTGTTCGACTTCCACTAGACTCTTGAAGAGGCTGGCGAGTCGGTCAAACTTTTCGACTTGCATAAGATGTCAGTGCAAGAGGTGAGGGACAAGGCTAAGGAGATTCTGAATCTTATTGAAGACTGGAAGATCTCCTACGCTCGGACCGCTGCGCCGACCGCCTTACCATGGTGATGAGCCACCATAGCGATATGGAAATCTGGAACATCACCAAGGGTATCGCCGATGAGGATGATGAGGGTAACCCGCATAACATCAATGCTATCCAGGATTCCTGTGCAGGTTACGCTTGCCGTGTGGCGGAGATGACCAATTACATGACGCCATTATTTGAATCCGTCGCTGTGCCTCCCTCACCTCAAGAGCCAGAAGACAGCCTCGCTGAAGCAGCTTCCGAGTCCGAGGTCTAGGGCGACAACAATGTCGACTCCAGCGCTCCTCGCTCTTCATCACCACCGCCTGATTCTGCAGCATAAACATTTATAATGCATTATTCTGAACTTGGGCATGTAATGATGGAAACAATATTTTTCTTGTGCCGGTCTGTAAGAACTAATGCTTTTACTATCATAGCACTTTGTTTGTATATATGTTATGTGTGTGCCTGAAAATTTCTGAAGCACTATTTTTTATGCTTATACTTGTCGTTTTATCTGGCTCTCTACCTCGTTCCTTTCATGAGCCGGCCAACCTTTAGCACGTGAACTTTGCCAAGCAACGGAGCTCAATTGCTAAACCAGTTTAAACTCGAAACAAAGCCGGCTTCCAGTACCAACAATTCATTACTCGGAAGATACCCGTGTCTAAGCAATCAACTAAAAAACAAAAGTATAAACAATAAATTGAATTTTTTACCCTAGGGTAATCATTTTTTAGATATTCAAAAATCATAACCAGAACGAACATGAGCATAAAGTACTTTCAAGCATTCTGGGATTTCTGAAAATGCCATGCTCACTTGGAAATAAGATGGCAAAAAACTTCTCAAGGATAACATATGAGGAAACCAATAATTTATTTCACTTTGAACATGTACATATATGATTACAAGGAAATATAACTAAGAATAGAAAGGACGTAGCTGTGCAATATTCCATGGACGGTCTATCTCATCCGGGTCTATACTACTGCCATATCTCTTTCTCTTCTGAGTATCTGGTCTTTCCTTGACTGGTCTTAGATCAGTTAAATAATATGACCCATTATGTAGAACCCAGCTGATCATAAAAGTTCCTTCCCAAATCAGGGAAAGTTTGTGCTTTCTTTTTGCACAAGCCGGAGAACCAAATCGCCCTTCCTGAAAGAACGGTTCTATACTCTATGACTTTGATACTTGCGTAACTTCTGCTGATAGGCTGTAGATCTCTGCTCAGCAACGATGGGAACTTCTTTGATTATATCGAGATCATCTTGTCGATATACTTCTGCATCTTCTTCGATATATGCTTTGACTCTAGAAGACTGATGAATTAGATCACTTGGAAGAACTGCTTCTGCCACGTAGACCAAGAAGAAAGGAGTGTATCCGGTTGATCTGTTAGGAGTTGTACGTAAGCTCCATATCACATGCGATAATTCTTTCGCCAAAGCCCCCGCGACATGACGAAGTGGTGCCTCGAGACGAGGTCCGAGTCCTTGTAAAATAAGACCGTTAGTTCTCTCGACTTATCCATAAGCCCGTGGATGCACGACTGATGCAATATCAAGTCGGATCCCGTGCTCCTCGCAGAATTCGGCAAGTTCTCCCATGGAAAAATTGCTCCAGTTGTCAGTAATTATACTGTGCGGATATCCTAATCGGATAATCATGTCCTTGATGAACTTTCTGGCTATGGCTCCATCGCAACTTGTTACGGGTTTAGCCTCAATCCACTTTGTAAATTTATCCACCATCACTAGTAGGTGAGTAAATCCACATTTTGCATTGCGAAATGGCCCTACCATATCAAGCCCCCAGACCGCAGATGGCCATGTAATAGGGTTTATTCGCAGCTGATCAGCCAGAACATGTGCCTGACGGGCGTACTTTTGGCAGCCTTTGCATGTTTGACGAGTTTATCGGCATCCACCTTAGCTGTAAGGCAAAAGAATCCGTGTCTAAAAGCTTTTGCCACTAAAGGATCTGGCTGCAGCATGGTGACCGCACTCGCCTTCGTGGATTTCTCGTAAGATTTCCACTCCTTCTTCCGGAGAAATACATCGCTAAAAAACCCCAGAAACACTCCGCTTACAGAGCTCACCATTTATTATTGTGTAGGATTTCACTCGTCAGACTTCTTCTTCAGGTAATTTTCTGTCTATTAGGAAATCCAGATAGGGTTTTGTCCTGCTGGGAATTACAGCCAGAACTGCTATTAAAGGTGAGTCATATTTCATCGGATAGTCTTCATCAACTTCGGTTATGGAGGAGACTCTTAAATGATCTAAAAAAGCGCCATCCGGTACTTGTTTATGCGTAGAGCCTATCCTTGATAGAGCATCTGCTTTCTCATTTTCTTCGCGAGGGTTGTGTTGAACCTCAAAACCCTCGAACGATTTAGTTCTTGTCACATACATCTACATGGATCCTTTCTTATATTCATCAACACCTATGATCATATCCAAACCAATCCTCTTATGCCATGTGTTTATGGTCACTTCAAAGATCTTGTTTTACTTTGCAATCTTTTAAATTGGCTCAATTGCTTGGATCACATGCATGTGGTATAGTTGTCTTTACCAAATATTCTCATATGTAAGAAACATTAGTCACATGCAATAATAAACCTCATGTGTTGAGGCCTCTTATTTGAATTAGCTTTGTTTAGCACGCTATCATCACAGCACAAGCGTGCGCGCACACAACACACACACCACCCCCACCAACTCGACCCGGCCTCCCCACCCCGCACTCTTCTCTCCCTCTCGATCATGTACCACACCAAACACCACCGACACGTCTCCAACCTCGGTGGCGGCGGTAGTGTAGCGAGGTGGGGATCATGGATGAAGGAAGCAGAAGAAGGAAGGATCGCGAGGTGGATACGCGGTCGTGGTGGGCTAGGCTGGGTTCGGGCAATGAGAGAGGGAGCGTGTGGGAGACAACAAGGGAGTGGGGCTGGGGTGTACGTGGTGCTGGTGCACGGTTGGAGACGTGTCGGTGCTGGTTGGTGTGGTACAGGATCAAGAGGGAGAGAAGAGTGAGGGGTGGGGCGATCGGGTCGGGTTGGTGGTGTGTGTGTTTTATGTGCGCGCACGTGTGTGTTGCGGCGGTGGTGTGTGGGTGGGTGAGGGATTAGGTAGGGTTTGGGGGGAATTAGGGTTAGGGTTTACTAGGGTTTATTTTGAGTAGTAGGTGGTCTTGCCGGTTGGGCCTTTGGGCCGGCCGGCTAGACTGCCTCCCTAATAAAAAATATTTTATTATTTTTATAAAACAAAACGGTTTGAAACATAGTTTTAGATAAATACAAGATCTAGAAAAGACCGAGGTTTCGCATTTGAATAAAGAGAGGGACATTTCTAGAAAAGGAAATAATGCTTTTAGTAAAATAGTTTTAGGCTGATAGATGCATGCTGATATCATGATGATGCATGAAGATAAAAACATGCGATTTACTAGTTGTGGTTTTACCGGTATGCTACAATTCAACACCACTAACAATGGATCTCGCCCTCGAGATCCTCCTCATGGTACGGGGAAGAAGGCCAACGATCTGAATATTCTGGTTTCATGTAGATCCTCGCGACACCACTAACAAGGATTCCTTCTCCATCTTGAAATCGGCGACAACACCAACAAGAGGACGTTGATCATGTTCGTCGAGAGAATGCTCCGGATAAACAACGGACGAAGTGAAAGGTAAGGCCACCTCTAACTTCTATGGAAGGAGTAAGAAATGCATCGATCCACCATTCAATGTACAAAAGCGAATGATAAGATTAGTGGTATGGTCGTGACTCCATCCCACACTCAAAGCATTACTCTGTACACAAACATACGGATTATGCAACCAACCCTCAGAATTCACCCTAAGTATCTCGAAAAATGAGGTTCGGAAGCAAAGAAGTGGTTCAGAGTCTTTATCGGATTTGATGGAGATGAGGTCGTCTCATTGAAAAACACCAGAAGATACAAAGAAAAAATTTAGTGAATTTTTGTCCCACTGAAGGTACACAGACGAATATTCCTCAGATAGCATGTCGAAGCACCATTACAAGAGGAAGCAAAACCCTAAAGGTATGATGGAAACTAATGTCTACACACTTCTATTCTTGTAGACAGTTGTTGGGCCTCCAAGTGCATAGGTTTGTAGAACAGCAACAAGTTCCCCTTAAGTGGATTACCCAAGGTTTATCGAACTCAGGGAGGAAGTGGTCAAAGGTATTCCCTCTCAAGCAACCCTGCAATCAAGATACAAGGAGTCTCTTGTGTACCCAACACACCCAATACACTTGTCAGGTGTATAGGCGCACTAGTTCAGCGAAGAGATAGTGAAATACAAGTGGTAACGGTGCCAGAAAATAGCTTCTGACTTGTTGTTGATGTGGGGTAACGTGTGTGAGTGAGGTAAAGACTAAAGCAAGCAAACATGCAACAGATCTAGATGCAAACGGTGTTTCAATGTTTAGAAAAAAGGCCTAGGGATCATACTTTCACTAGTGAATAATCTCTCATATAAATATCCTCTCTTCATGATACTACTCTTAACAACTCTCCGGTTGGACACTCAAATCCATGGCAGGCCTACAAAAGCACACCTCAAAGTCCGCCTTTCCCAATCTAGATAACCCCAGGCTATCACCTTGAGCACTAGATGGTTCCAACAAACACCACAATTTCATAGAGACATCCAACTCCAAATATAACTCATAACAAATATATATGTAGTCTAGCTTAAGTGCCACACACGGCGTGCACGTTGTCACTATGACACACATGGGGAAAATCATAGATCTATTAAAGCACGATGAGTATTTATGTAGACTCAAGCCTAAGTGCCACCATGGTATGCACGATGTCACTTACACACACGTGGGGAGAGCTAGAGATCTATTAAAGCACTTGCTTAGCAAGGTAGATATACTTGATTACAAAGCTCATGACCACAACAAGATCATGCATAGAGAGAGAGATGAACACATAGCTACCGGTAGAGCCCTTTGCCTCGAGGAACAACTACTCCCTCCTCATCATGGGAATCAGCAATGGTGATGAAGATGGCGATGGAGATCGATTGAGATGGCTCCGGGGGCACTTCCCCGTCCCGACAGGGTGCCAGAACAGAGACTTTCTGTCCCCCAAATCTCCCCTTCGGTGGCGGCGGTGCTACGGAGGTTTTCGTGGATTTCTTCGGGATGATTTACGGTTTTCTGCCCGAGGGCTTCTTATAGGCGCAAGAGGCAAGGTCGGTGGAGGGCCAGGGGGCCCACACCCTTCCCCCAGAGCACTTATACTACATCGGCATATTATCAACATTTGCATGAGCACTTGTTGTATGGAAATCTTGTTGTATCATGCGACACAAGTTCTTTGCCTGGTTATTGCTTAATGACAGGTTGAACACAAAGGATCTGTTGAACAGGAGACACTGGAAAGTCACTAATGATACTCATTGTGTTTTATGCCCTACTAGAACCTATGAAGACAAAATGCATTTGTTCTTCGAATGCAACTTTAGTCAGAGAGTTTGGGCTTACTTGCAGATTCGTTGGCTGCCTGGTCAGGATATTCAAGTTGTTGTGAATGCAGCAAGGAGAGAGTTTGCTAAACCTTTTTTATGGAGGTTGTGATTATGGCATGTTGGAGTACATGGAAGCAACGAAATGGCAAAATCTTCCAAGATGAGAGACCAACTTTTGCTGGCTGGAAGAGGAACTTTGTGCATGATATGTCCTTACTTGGGTATAGGATTAAAAAGAAGCTTCACCCCTCTCTTATGGCCTAGATAGGTAGTTTACAGTAGTCCTGTGAGTATTTTTAGTGGGGGTTTAGGTAGGGGGTGTATAGGTAGTTTTTTCCCTTTTTTCTCTAACTTGTAATTATTCTCTTTGTAAACTTTTTGGATCAGTTTGAGCAATAAATCATTGTGGGGATTTTGCCTCACAGTCTTTAGGTTTAAAAAAAATCATGAATAACATGCATTGAAAAACGTTTGTTTGTTTCACATATAGAAAACATAGCATAGTGGCATTCAGCTTGTCCCTCATGGAGTAGCAAATAGATGCATAGGACACCTTCAAAGTTCATAAGAGTGACTAGATACAAGTAGCACAGGAACAAGCAGTATCATAATATGCATCAATCAATAAGTTTTGGGACACTGCACACAGAATGACAACTATGCTCTCTTAATGGTGCCTCAAGGTAGAAGGCGGAGACTCAATATAATAGTGGAAGAAAGTCCCTTCATAAAGGGAAGCAGGGATTTCAAGTTTCAAAAAGAGCTTCCAAAAATTATGGTACTTGTTACCTTTCAGCCCTCATTGCCCCTATCATAAGCATCTTGAAGTGATTAAGGTTAAAGTGAACAAACTATGGAGTATATGCTTGACAAAGTATAAGTTGGCAATCTCAAGTCCCTTGAATACGAGGGCCACACCTCATGCTACTCAACTTCATTCACCTATAAGTTCTTGTCATAGTAAGTACATGTGTATCATAGAGAACCGCCAACGGGGTACCCCTTGCACATGGTATAGGAGCTATCCCATAACCAAAATGATAAGGCAAGCAGACAATGAGCATCTCAGCGATCTTTTTATTTACTATGTGCATAGCTTTTTATTGAGGATGCTTCATAGATAGCTCATTATGGTGATGTTGCAAGTTTCTACCATGATTAGGCATGGCTTAGGCTAGTGGCCCAGGCGTTTCTCTAACATAAAATACATAACTCCATGGACTTACAAGATCCCTCTTTATTTCACACTGGTGACATCCATAGACAAAAGAGCATGATATCGACTGTGTACAAAGTACAAGTGCAATGTTGAAAATGTTCCCCATGACAGCATGGTTCTGCTAATTCCAATGTATAAGTGCAAGCATATACAACATAGATGACACAATGGTTCAAGTTTATTAGGGGAAAGGAATATAAAGTGTGCCATAAAGTTTGTGAGGGCTTTAATCACTAAGTTTTCACATAACAAAATACTTTTTTTTAATTGGAAGATAGCTGAAAACAAGAATATACTTGGAATGGTGTAACACACCATGCATAGGAGTTTATAGTGGACACTTTGGAATAACTTGGTTTCTTGGGAGTTGGAATCATGAGTAGAGCTTGATCATACAAGTGGAGGCTAGCAAAATACTAGGAGCAACCAACTAAGAGAGCAATAATGGCCATAATCATGCAGAGCAACAAAACATTACTAATAAAAGCATAGAGTGGTACTACAAGTCAAGGACTAAATCATCATAGAGGCTATGGTGACTTGTTCATAGTCATAACATGGTGTGAGCATGTGCCAAGTCAACCCAAACAAAGCATCAAAGGAGAATACCACAATACTATGCTTTTGCATGCTAAAACAACGCATAATTCTTTCAAGGCACACTAAGCAATCCTAATTGTTTGGAACAAGTCATGATACAACAATAATCACTAAGCATAAAGTCAAAACAATATCTAGCATGACATGATAAAGTCTAAGCGACAGTCAAAATAAGCTCCCTTTTGTACCACTTAAGCATGAAGCTTCCTACTCATTTCCAACACCAATCGACTTATTTGAAACAACTCACAAAGATAATAATCAATAAATATCAGTGAGCTTGTATCATAAATCCAGAAATAAGAACTAAAAAGTTCTAAGATGAAAGCATAAGAAAACTAAGGCTAAACAAAGTGCTAGCAAAAGTGAACACTGACAGAACAATAAGAGTGAAAACTAGAGTGTTCTAGGCAATGAAAACAGAGTGTGTGTCTCTCCAAAATAAGTGTGATGTGATCAAACAACTTACTCAAGCAAACCAAACAAAACAAAACTAAAATCAAAAACAAATACGCTCCAAGAACAACACAACAGTGCATGAAGCAATAAAAACAAAGTGTCTAGAAAGACCTGAGATTTTTATTGATGAACAAGGGGATGCCTTGGGCATCCCCAAGCTTTGATGCTTGTAACTCTTGAATATTTATTAGGGTGAATCCGGGGTGGCATCCCCAAGCTTGAGCTTTTGTCCATTCTTCATCTCATTACATCATTCTCTCTCTACACCTGAATTTTTCCTTCATACAAAACTTCACATAATCTTCATTAGCAACATTAGTGTATTCAAAAGATAATACACCCTTGGGTTTATCTTTAGAACAGAATTTTTTTCACTAAAAACACAAGATACTGTAGAAACTCCTTCAAAATGCTCAATTTCCCAAAAAGAACCAAAAAAGGAATCAATAAGAAGCAAATGCAAATAATGTCAGAAATCTGTCAAAATAGACCAGCAGGTAGAAACCTATTTTTGCGAAGATTTTATGTTGATCAAATCAAAATGTGTTGAACTAACTAAATTTATCTAACATGTTGGGGGATTTATTCGTAAATTTTTACCTCAATCCGACTTACCGAGATTCCTCACGAATGTTTACGGTGGAGGACAGAAATCTGTTTCGGGACAGCAACTCCCCAAATCTTACTTCCCTCTCATTAGAAGTTATTCTTGGCACAAAAAGCAAATAAAAAGTATAAGGAGAGGTTATTACAGAAGTAATAACATCCAAGACTCAAGAAAACTATTGGGTTATCTATCAAGAGGTACTTTTCTTTAACGCCTTTAAGTTAGGCATGATAGTTTGAGAAGATGCTCACATAAGAAATATGAATTAAAGTAAAAGACAGCATCAAGAAGCAAATTCAAAACACATTTAAGTCTAATCCACTTCCTAGGCATAGGAATCTTGTAAAGAAACAAGTAATTAAAGCATAAAGCAACAAGCATAGGAAAGCAAAACAAATGCAACTTCAAGACTTTCAACATAAAGAGGGGAAACTTAATATTGTTGAAATACTTAAAACCATGTTTCCCTCTCTCATAATAACTTTCATTAGCATCATGAGTAAAATTAACAATATAACTATCACATAAAACATTCTTATCATGATCCACATGCATAAAATAATTATTCCTCTCCACATAAGCATAGTCATTCTTATTAATCATAGTGGGAGAAAATTCAACAAAATAGCTATCATTATTATTCTCATCACCATAGTCATAAAATATAGGAGGCATATTGTAATCATAATTAATTTTCTCCTCAATAGTAGGTGGACTGAAAATATCATATTCATCATTGTAATCATCATATATTGGAGGTTTGGTATCATCATAAGCAATAGAATAGCTATCTTCCAAAGCTGGGGACTAAAAAGGTCATTTTCATAAAAACTAGATTCCCTAAGCTTAGACATTTCCATAGCATTAGAAATAATGGTGTTCAAAGAATTCATACTAATAACATTGCTATTAGCATGCAAATAAAGTTCCATAGGTTTTTTAATCTTCTCTTCAAACACTTCATGTCCTAACTCAAGATAGATACTATAAAGCTCTCTAATTTTGTTGTTGTTTTCCATTAAGCCTAACTAGTGAAAACAAGAAACAAAAAGAAAAAATTGCAGAATCTAAAGGAAATAACTTCGAGCACTCACACACTAGGATGTGAGTACCTTTTACCTTACCTCCCCGACAACGATGCCAGAAAAGAGCTTGATGTCTACACACTTCTATTCTTCTAGACAGTTGTTGAGCCTCCAAGTGCAGAGGTTTGTAGAACAGCAGCAAGTTTCCCTTTAGTGGATTACCCAAGGTTTATCATACTCAGGGAGGAAGTGGTCAAAGGTATTCCCTCTCAAGCAACCCTGCAATCAAGATACAAGAAGTCTCTTGTGTCCCCAACACACCCAATACACTTGTCAGGTGTATAGGTGCACTAGTTCGGCGAAGAGATAGTGAAATACAAGTGGTAACAGTGCCAAAAAATAGCTTATGACTTGTTGTTGACATGGGGTAATGTGTGTGAGTGAGGTAAAGACTAAAGCAAGCAAACATGCAACAGATCTAGATGCAAACGGTGTTTCAATGTTTAGAAACAAGACCTAGGGATCATACTTTCACTAGTGAACACTCTCTCATATAAATATCCTCTCTTCATGATACTACTCTTAACTACTCTCCGGTTGGACACTCAAATCCATGGTAGGCCTACAAAAGCACACCTCAAAGTCCGCCTTTCGCAATCTAGATAACCCCACACTATCACCTTGAGCGCTAGATGGTTCCAACAAACACCACAATTTCATAGAGACATCCAACTCCAAATATAACTCATAACAAATATATATGTAGTCTAGCTTAAGTGCCACACA
Source organism: Avena insularis (assembly GCA_023614405.1). Classification (NCBI taxonomy): domain Eukaryota; kingdom Viridiplantae; phylum Streptophyta; class Magnoliopsida; order Poales; family Poaceae; genus Avena; species Avena insularis. Next base: position 241,500,690 of record CM042693.1, on the reverse strand, counting down.
CAGCGTGCATGCTGTCACTGTCACACACATGGGGAAAAATCATGTATCTATTAAAGCACGATGAGTATTTATGTAGACTCAAGCCTAAGTGCCACCACGGTATGCATGCTGTCACTTACACACACTTGGGGAGATCTAGAGATCTATTAAAGCACTTGAGTGGCAAGGTAGATTTACTTGATTACAAAGCTCATGACCACAACAAGATCATGCATATATATATAGAGAGAGAGAGAGATGAACACATAGCTACTGGTAGAGCCCTTAGCCTCGAGGAAGAACTACTCCCTCCTCATCATGGGAATCAGCAATGGTGATGAAGATGGCGATGGATATTGATGGAGATGGCTACAGGGGTACTTCCCCATCCCGGCAGGGTGCCAGAACAGAGACATTCTGTCCCCCGAATCTCCCCTTCGGTGGCGGCGGAGCTACGGAGGTTTTTGTCGATTTCTTCTAGATGATTTAGGGTTTTCTCCCTGGGGTCTTCTTATAGGAGCAGGAGGCAAGGTCGATGGAGGGCCAGGGGCCCACCTACCTACCAGCGGGCCTACCTAGGTCGCGCTTTGTGAAGGGTAGCCACCCTGTGGCGCCCCTCCGACTCTGCTTCGTGGTTCCGTGTTGCTCCGGGAAAATAATGACTTTGACTTTGGCTTTTGTCCCGTCCAATACCTCAACGTGTAGACTAAGCAAAGCAAAGTGGATATAAAACAAGCATGGAGCATCAAAAATTATAGATACGTTTCCGACGTATCAGAAACCCAACCACGAGAATTCCTGGACTCGAATAAAATGTAAGATAGTAGATTCAAACACATAGAGGTAAGAGGAGAATTGCAGAGGGGTAAGGAGTAAAAACAGACCTAATATGATCTATCCAACCGAATTTTCCAAAATAGTTTTGACACTCTACAATGTCCGTTATCTAGGTTATCCTACAGACTAGACCGGTGGGGTATTGTAACTGCTAAGCTCTGATACCTCTCTATAACGCCCTCAGATCGGCCCTATGCAAGTTTTAGCGATTCCTGCCAAACCCACATAGAAACGATTCAAAGGTGCCCACCAAGCACTTTCGTGCAGGTGGAAAACGAAGTAATATCATTACACATTAGTCCATGATGGAACCCACGGAATAGATATATACAACAATGACTCCATGAGTCAAGAATACAGATATACGGGACAAAGATCCAAATCACCTTGAAAACGATACATCATCCGACTACAGACAAGCTGAAAATTGAGCTAAGAGCCCTAAAGAATAACCAATGGCGTCCATAACCCTACCCAGGCCAAGCCGGAAGGGTAACCCTACTTACAACATTGATCTCAAAACCTGCTTAAACAAAGGGGGTGCCGACAAAGGGCAAAGGAAAAAAGAGAGCGGTCAGTACTGAGGCCAGTACACGGCGAGTCTTAGAATTCGACGGTCCTCTCCTACATAGGTGTGGTGGCTTGCAGCGGCAGCGCAACATGCACTAAACAACCTACAGAGACTCGATACAACTGGCATCTATCAGAGAGAGATAAGAAAGAGCTATTCGGATCCAACCTGATACTAACACCAAACATACCCATCCTGGCGTTTCCCCCTCGAGACCAAACGAGGAAGTCAGACCGATAAACTCACACAGTTGGCAGTTTTGTTCATTCCATTATAGTTGAGTGCGACTAGGGAGAGCGCACGCTCCAGGACACGTGCGAGAGGACGCGTGAAAATCCTGGCTCCTCAGTTGAACGCCACGTGGTCGCTTGGTAGCTGATAGCCGTGCACGTGATGCAGTACCCGACAGAGTCTCTCCACCACATGCTCCTCGCTAGCTGCACTGCTACACACTATAGCCTGCTGTAGCTATGTGCATTGCCCCGCTTAGCTAGCTCTGCTATTTTCCTGCTGCCACATGTGTGGTGTCGTCTATTTTTGCTCGGTGGAAAAGAGATGCAGTGTACCGTGAAAAATATGTAGCCTACCAAAATCACAAAAAGAGAAAAAGGCAATGCTATGTCACCGCCGTCCACTATGCCATAAAGAAGTACGATCATAGTATAACAAGGGAGTACACTGCCAGGACACCATGCCATGCACTGCAATCGAAAGCAGTGCAACCTAGTACAAAAAGGCAGTGCACAGCCGCTCCACTGCCGGGACACCATATTGTGCACTGCAATTGAAGGTTGTGCAACCCACTATAATAGGGCAGTGCCCGGGCGGTGCACTGTCGGGACACCACGTTGTGCACTGCAACTAAGGCAGTGCAACCCTGTACAACAAGGAAGTGCATATGCACTGCAATGCAAAAACACCGCGCCGCGTACTACAACCGAAGGTAGTGCAATGCAGTATAACAAGGTAGTGCGCCGGGCAGTGCACTGCCAGAACACCACGGCGTGCACGAGCAGTGCACTACCAGTGCATCGCCCATGCACTACGAATGAAGGCAGTGTGACATGGAACAGTAAGGCAGTGCATGAGCAGTAGTGCACTGCTACTACACCATCCCGTGCACTGCAGAACATAAGACAGTGCAAACTAGGGACCCAAGGCAGTGCAAAAAAAAGTTTGTAAAAACCTATCAATATGGGATCTAGTTTTGTAGCTCTTGACGCGATTATCATAGTCGTGAAAACGGATCTTGATTTAGACGCTCAGTTCAAAAGATATTTCATTTTTTATACTTAAAATGGCAAAAAGGGAAACAGTAACATACTCTGCAATTTACACGTGGCATGCAAGGAAGGTGTGGCAATTCACGGAATAAACCAGATTACGCCACTTGTCAGTGCGAGGCGTGACGCGGGCGCCTGTTTTCTAGTGTTTCGGATTATAGTTGCAGCAATTACTAATCATATATAGATAGCATGGGTCATCCTGATATAATAAGCAGTGGGCAGTTTTAATTAACCATTCCATTGTAGTTGCAATACTTACTATTCAGATACATATAGCATGAGACATCCCAAATCCAGCAGTTTTTGGTACTTTTATTTAGCCATTTCAATGTAGTGAAGCTAATTACTAGTCATGAAAGACAAATTTATAGCACTACTTTAGTTATAGTTGTCTATGATCGAGATACTGTGCTCCAAGTCGTCCATAACCGCGGACATGGCTTTCAGAAAGTTTTACCCTACAGGGGGCACAAATAGCAACACGCGCACGATCAACCTCGAAAAAACCAAATGAAAACCCAAAAAGGCATCACGACAAAGTGATGACCCACAAGTATAGGGGATCGCAACAGTCTTCGCGGGTAGTATTACCCAATTTATTGATTCGACACAAGGGGAGCCAAAGAATACTTGCAAGCCTTAACAATTGAGTTGTCAGTTCAGCTACACCTCAAAATAGTTCTTGCTCACAGAAGTTTATTAGTAGCAACAGTTTGGTAGTAGCAACAACAAAGCAACAACAATAGTGAAATAGGAGCAATAGTAACAGTAATGGTAACAGTAGGATTCGAGTGTGGTAGGCATAGGGATGGATAGATGGGCGTTGCATGGACGAGTCTAAACATGTAACTTCAAGATCTAGGGCATTGCAGATAAATAATAACAAGCATCCAAGTACTAAAAAATCCTAGGCATGTGCTCCAAATATAGTCATACGTGCTCGCAATTAGAACTTGTACAACATCTTCTGTCCAGCCAGCCCGTGGCAACGAGGCCTCTAGGGAACTACTGGCAATTAAGGTGCTCCTTTTAATAGAGCACCGGAGCAAAGCATTAACACTCCATGAACACATGTGATCCTCACACCACAGCCATACCCTCCGGTTGTGTCAATTATTGTCACTTTGGGGCCTTTGGATCCGGACAATGATATGTGTACACAACTTGCAGATAAGAGTACAAACAATACTATCATAATGATTCAATAATAAGTTGAGATCTGAGATCATGGCACTCGGGCCCTAGTGACAAGCATTAAGCACAAAAAGTTGCAACAAAGTCAAAAAGCACTAATAGAGATACTAGGCGCTATGCCCTAACAGATCTTATTCGATTACATTATAGAACTCATCAATTCCCTACCATCCCCAAGCCTACAGCGGGGGATTACTTACTCATGGATGACGGAAACATCGGTGGTTGATGGAGATGCGTTGGTGATGACGATGGTGATGATCCTCTCCAAATTCCCTGTCCCGGCAGGGTGCCAGAACGGAGTTTCTGGATCCGAATCTTGGTTTCTTGTGGCGGCGGTGGAGCGGAACTCTTTCTGGAAAAACTATCGAACCCCACTTGGTTTTTAGGTCGAAAGGCAACTTATAGGCACAGAGGGAGGCCGAGGGTGCACAGGGTGGTGCACGCCTCCAGCGACGGCCATTGGGCCCGCGCCTAGGGTGGGTGTGGGTCCCCCAGGCCTCCTCTCCGTCTCTCCTTCTGGCTTCGTGGATCATCTGGTGAAATATAATTTTTGGCATATTTTCCGGGATTTTTCCTGATAGTTCATTCTCTGCACAAAAACAAGACACCAAGGTAATTCTGGTGAAAACAGCGTCAGTTCGTGTTAGTTGTATCCAAATCACACAAGTTTAGGGAAGAAACAGTAGCAAAGTTTTTGAGAAAGTAGATACATTTTGGACGTATCAACTCCCCCTAGCTTAGCTTATTGCTTGTCCTCAAGCAATTCAGTTGAAAACTGAGTGCGATAAAAGAACTTTCACGAACACTTTGCTTCATATGATGTAAATATCCTCAACACAGGAGTAGATGCTTAGACAATTCATAATAAGGAGTATGCAACTAAGTCTACTCAATAGTAATTGCAAGATATGAAGAGAAAACAACTCAATAATAATAAGTAGCATAAAAAATAAACATAAGCAACATTGCAATGCTAATAATTGAAGGGAATATGCCCTTAGAGGCAATAATAAAGTGTTTATTATGTGTATTCCGAGTATATGATAGATGTTTATTTTGCATGCTATAATTGTATTAATACGGAAAAATTAATACATGTGTGTTTAAAAAACAAACAGAAAGTTCCTAGTTATGCCTCTCTCATGAACTAGCTCGTTGATTAACAAGATGATCAAAGTTTCCTGATCATAGACATTGGATGTTGTTAATAACAAGATCACAACATTAGTGTAATGGTGTGATGAACATTCATCCGAAGTATAGCATTACGATCAAAGTCATTGAGTTTATATTGCTATAACAACTTACGAACTGATCCTAATCCTTAGACCATGAGATCATGTCAATCACTAACACCGGAAGAGTTTCTTGAGAACATCAAACGTCACATCATAACTGGGTGATTATAAAGATGGATTCAGAACTACTAAAGTGTTATGTTGAGGCCCATGGATCGAGAGTGGAATTTGTTCATCCCAATGACGGATAGATATACTCTGGGCCCTCTCGGTGATATCACATTGGTTAGCTTGCAAGCAAGTGATTTGATCACTAGAATGTTATATCACGGGAACGAGAAAAGAGTGCATGTCGATGCTTGAGATCAAACTAGGTATGGATATACCGATGATCAAATCTCGGACATGTAATATATCGTGAAACAAAGGGATTAAGATACTAGCGTAAAAGGTTCCAACGATCATAGGAAAGTCATCATTGAATTTGTGGGAGTCAGTATGGGTCTCCAGATCCCGCTTCTGATTATTGATCGGAGAAGGGTCTCGATCATGTCCGCATTATTCGTGAACCATAGGGTGGCACACTTAAGACACACTGACATCCAAATGGAGCAAAAGTTTCATGCCGGAAAGAATAACAAGCGCAGGAATTTATTTCACTAGATACCGAAACAGGTTTTCGGGTGAAATTGCAGAAAGTGTTTTTGCATGTGAAATGAAATACTAGCAAGGGGTTATATTGAATGTTTGTCATTAAAGTAATTGACAAAATTCTGAATAAATAAAAGGAGTTTTATTTAATGAGAGTTTGCATTAAATTTGGTGGAAATTTAATCGGAATTTGAGTGGGATTTTGAGTGGAGGGAATTGAAAGAATTTTTGTGCATGGAGTGTCCACCCACATGAATGAGGGGGGGCAAGGGGGCAGCCCCCATGCGCCGGACACCCCTTGGGGTTCCCCCTCTCCTATAAAAGGCACCCCTCCTCACTTATCACTCACACCTCCTCGTGAAGGATCTCTCTCCCCCCTAGAATTTATCCCCCATGGTCTCGGACTAGCGAGATACATGTTCCTGGTGGCTATTCGGAAATAAAGAGTTGTGCTTCCACTGCATCGCTGGAGCGAGGAGGCGAAGGATTCTCGGTGTCTTGTATGTGTGTGCGAGCACGGATGCGCTGCTGATTTGTGGCGCTAGGACTTCCTCTCGATCTTGAGATCGGCAAAAGATCGTCTACATCAACCACGAGTTTAACTCGTTAATCTTTGTCGGTCTTCAAGGGTATGTTCTGTATGGATATTCATCCGACCATTGTTTGTATCTAGTATATAGGTCTTGGTACATAGTTCCCGTCGTAGGAAATTTTTGTTTTCTATGCTGCGAACCCTACATCGGTATTAGAGCCAGATCTATGTGTAGATGCTTTACACTGGTAGTACACATATGAGTATGTGGGCGATGATGATCATGTTGTTGCTTCTTAGTTGTATTTTGGATATTGGTGGCATAGTGGAATGAAGCGGCCTGGACAAACTTTACATGTCCTTGCACATGAGACCTGTTTCACGCTTGACATGCAACTAGTTTGCATAAGTCTCTAGCGGGTGTCTGTCTCTCCTACTATAGTCAATATCTAATTTGCAACGAGTTGTCAACAATTTGGTTATCGTCATTGTGGTTCATGTTCGTAGGTATGAACGGTTCTATCTTCGAAAGCCCTAAGCCACGTAAAACTTGCAATGGATAAATTAGAGGCGTCTATTTTCGATTGTTGCTGGGCTAGTGTTATGATATGGTAATGTTGTAAGTAGAAGTATGAGATGATACTCTTGCAACACACATAACGTGTAAGTTCGATAGACCTTGGACTTACACATAGAGGTATGATAGTGATCATACCACGGTGCACATGTTGGAGATCATATGCGGGAACCATATCATTCCACTTACAAACATGAGATGTTTGATTGCATCTTATATTGCTTGTTTGGCATTTTATTAGCATAATAAGATGATCCCTTATTTAAATATCAAGATAATAATGTGTTCTTCCTTAATTATGCACCGATTATGTTTCATCGCTCCAAGACATCATGTGATGATCGGGTGTTCTTGGATCCACGACCATATTACGGGTGTAAGACAGTTACACACGCGAATACTAAGGTTCTCACTTGGCAAGCCTAGCATGTAAAGACATGGCCTTGGAACACGGACTAAAAGGTTAAGCATGAGTCATATAATAAATATGATGCCATTTGATGCTCGCCTTTGAAACTACACCGACTCACGGGATGATCGGCCTTGGTGTAGTGGTTTTGGTTCATGTAATCACCAAAAAAGCACGAGGGATGTCATTTTGAGTGGGAGTTCATTCGTAGTGTGGATTAGTTGAACTCAATCTATCATATACTTAGTCTAAACTTTACAAATTCTGTTGTAGATGGCACCACCTGCTTTTAATTTCAATGTGTTCATGGAGAAAGAGAAACTTGCAACGAACGGTAGCAACTTTACTGAATGGGCCATGAATTTGAGGATTATTCTCTCTGCTGCACAAAAGAAATATGTGCTAGAAGCGCCGCTAGACCCCCCACCTTTCGATGATGCCCCTGACAAGGATAAGAATGTCTATCAGACTCATCAGGAGGACCACGACTTAGTTCATTGCGGCATATTGTATGGGCTAGAGCCAGAACTTCGAAAGCGTTTCGAAAACGGCAATGCATTTGATACAATGGGTGAGTTGAAAATGATTTTCGACACACATGCTGCTATAGAGAGGTACAATGCTTCAGAAAAGTTCTTTAGATGCATGATGGAAGAGCACAGCTCCATAAGTGAGCATGTACTCAAGATGTCGGGTTACGCCGATAAGCTTGTGTCCTTGGGAATATCGATTCCCATTGACTTAGGCATCCATCGTGTTCTGCAGTCTCTGCCACCTAGCTATAAGAGCTTCATGATGAACTATAATATGCAAGGCATGAAGAAGTCTCTCATCGAGCTTCTGTCAATGCTTAAAACTGTAGAAGTGGAAATCAAGAAGGAAAATCAAGTGTTGATGATCAATAAGAACACTGGTTTTAAGAAAGGCAAGAAGGGAAAACAGAAGGGAAGTAAGGGCGGCAAGTCGGGTGCCGTGCCTAAAAAGAAACCCCGAGTTGGACCTAAGTCTGATACCGAGTGCTATTATTGTAAGGGGACTAGACACTGGAAGCGCAACTGCCCCAAATATTTGGCAGACAAGAAGGCCGGCAAGGCAAAAAAAGTATATATGATATACATGTTATTGATGTGTACTTTACTAGTACTCGCAGTAGCACCTGGGTATTTGATACCAGTTCAGTTGCTAATATTTGTAACTCGAATCAAGGGCTGCAGAACAAGCGACGGATAGCAAGGGGTGAGGTCAAGATGCGTGTCGGCAATGGATCAAGCATTGATGTGATTGCCGTTGGAACGCTACCTCTCTACTTACCATAGGGATTAGTAATAAACTTGAATAATTGTTATCTGGTGCCTACACTTAGCATGAATATTGTATCTGGATCGTGGTTGATGCGAAATGGTTATTCATTTAAATCCGAGAACAATGGTTGTTCTATTTTTATGAATGAAATCTTTTATGGTCATGCACCGATGATGAATTGTAGAGGTCCCAACCTTTAATAAGGTAGAGATCCATGTGTTTACAATGCTAGTCCCTGGATCAATAGCTAGCATCCACAGTTAAGATGTAATATCAAGAAACAAAGGTCATATTACAACTTTATAACCAGGAATAAAATAATTCATTACATATTACATAGATCATTTGGCTATCTCATTACAATGCAGCAGAAATAACTATAGCATTGGGTCCTTCATCTTCAAAGTGCCACAGGCAAACATGTTGGTTGTAGACTTGTAATCCTAATCAACACACTTCACTAACATCAAACAAACCTGCAACATAATAAGTTACAGCCACAAGGGTCAATACATTTGAATTGTCTTGGCAAGTGATACTATGGTAGTATAGTGGAGTCTAACATATATATGCATTTGGCTAAGTGGAGCTTAGGCTTGCTTTTCTCAAAATAGATTTTTCCTTATCATTTGAAAATACTAAGTTTTTGCTTGGCAAAATCACCCAAGGCATCTCCCAATAGAAATTGGTGATCCTTCAACCCTTGTTCAACCACAAGTTTTTATCTTAGAAATTGGGATGAGGAGATTCTTGATAGCTTCCATGTCTTGATGCTCAAATTGTCCTTTACCAGGGACATGGCTAAGTACTTAGATTTTACACTCTACAGAGGTGGTGCACTTTCCCCACAAGACTTGGTTTCACCAAGACAAGATCTTTCAGAAGCCTTCCCTTAGACCAGGATGGACGCGTTCCAACCTATCATCCCCTACCACCAACTGTCCATTTGGCTAAGTTATTGCAACCTATATGATCCAGGAAGAGCCCATAATGCCAAGTGGCTGCACTTGAAGCTTCTCAACATTTGACATCTCAAATCTCTTTGTTCCTGGGTGGCCATCCACAAGTGTGATACACCAGGGTAGTCCATTGAAATGGGCCCTGAGTAACCACTCAACACAAACCAATCCTTCCATTCCACCCAGGTGTTTCATTCACTTAGTTGTTTTATTAAACAAAACACAAGTCCTTGACTTAGAAATATTCCATAGGATGAAGTATAATCCACCCTTGTTTTCTACTAGCTAAGATAAGCATGATAGTAGTAGTAATCTTAACTTAGGAAATTTCTACTAAGGTTTCATCTACTAGGTTTTCCCATGACATAGTTTCAATCTACCATTCAAGCAACCATCACATAAAATAATAGAACCAAAGCAATGCATGCAAGCATGCCAAAGATTGTTTTATTTGGAAAAGTGGTTTCTAATAGGTTATAAACATTCTAAAACACTTATTGGTCATTTTATAGAATTGGAAAAACCATTTGCAAAAGTTTTTACCTATAAACCATTTTTGAATCAAATCAATATTTTATGTGGTTGAAAATGCCTTTAGCAAAGTAATAATTTATAGGGTTCACCTAATACATTTTTAAATCATAAAACCTTGTGTTTAGGGTCAGAGGGTTTAAATCAAAACATTTCCCAAAGGGTTTCTTCCAAAAACATTTTTAACACTTAGACATTATTTTTATTTGACTAGAAATGTTCTAAATCAAAGATTTACTCTTTTGCTTCACAAAATATATTTTTGAAACCACAGGTTGGTTTATATAGTCAGTAGGTTCAAAACAAACCATTTGCCAAAGGTTTCATCACAAAAATAATTTTAGATTGAATTTGATATTCAAAATATGCCTACACAAGTTTCTACAAAAACAACCATTTTACCAGAAGCAATTCATTAAACAAAGTGCATGGTTGGGTATGGTTTTTCTTGCTGATTCTATTGATATAAAGTTTGCAAAATTTGGACGTGTGGTTTGAAAGTTATGAATTTTACAAAATTGAACATCTAATAGATCAATTTCTATTTTTATAACAAACTCTGGGCCACGTTGCTGCTTCTTATTGGACAAAAACGGTTCGCGTGGATCAACAGATACAGGCTGCATGATCTAACTTAATCGCATGGCACAGATTGCTCATACCCATTCGTTTAAGTCATCTATTCCTATCCACGCGATTTAGATCTAACGGTGTACAAGGGCCTGGCCATATCTGAGCGGCGCTAGATGCGGCGGACAGCGGCGCACGCTCTGGCGGTGTCGTTGCCGACGATGCAGGATGCGAGAAGGGGAGAGAGGGGGCTCACCTAGTTCGCAACATGCTACTGATGCTCAACGTGTTCGCGAGGAGGCAGGAGGCGCACGAGGACGATCGCAATTGCTCGCCGGAGTTGTGCTCACCGTTGGGTACGCTCAGATGTCATCGAAGGCGAAGCTAGAGGTCGAGCTAGGACAAGTAGAATGCACAGTTAGGTTCGCAAGAGGAAGGCGAGTATGAGAGTGTCAACGAGGGTGAGAGGGGCAGTCGGGTTTACCGGGGAGAGGTCGCCGGAGACGAGGCAGACGGTGGCGGAGTTCAGGTGTGGTCGTTGTCGACGATATGGTGCTCGCGCGGATGAACGGAAGGCACAGGGAGATGCGCTAGAGACCGGGGATCACGCTCGCGTGAACTAGGAGGCGAGAGAGGGTCAGACGGCACCAGAATTGGCCGGACAGCTCGTCGGAGCAGAGAGCGTTGTCGCAAGCAATACAGGCAACCTAAGGGCAGTGGGGAGGCGATGTCTGGGGGAATGAAAGAGGAGGAGCAGGCGTTTAAGTATGTGAGGTCAGGGGGGATTAATGGAGGCAGTAACGCGTATTGACGCCGTCTTCAATGGCCAAAAATGGCGAGGAGGGGTTGGGGGCGTGGTCACCTGGGAGGACGGTCAGACGGGTGGGTCCCGTGTCACGAGAGAGAGAGAGGGAGATGGGGCCAGTCGTGTTGTCGTGTGAGAAACTGGGTGGAATACGTTTCGCCAAAGGGGTGAGTAGGTGGGCTGCGAGTGGGCTGGACTGGCTTAGTGGGCCAGGTCTGGTTGGGCTGCTCTATTTTATCTTTTTCTTCTCCTGTTTGTTTTTTTCCAATTCTTTTATTCTGTTTTGATTTTGTTTAATCAATTCAAACATTCATTTGATTTCAAACTTCAACCAATCTTTGTGTGTATTCAAATTCTGTTTATTAACATATTCTGAAGTCAATTTAGAATAATAATTTTATACTTTTTAGGGTCTTTTAATTATTTAAAACAAAGCCCTTGCTTTAAATTCAATTAATAACAAATATATTTTTAACTCTTATTTAATTTCATTTTTTCACAAAACCTTTTCAGTAGGTTTTATTTATTTGTTAGGGTGTCAAATACTTCACTTTGAATTATTTGGAATATTTTAATATGATTTATTAATCATTTTAATTTGGGTACTTGTCTTTATTCTAATGAAAATAATTATGGGTTTAATTCCATAAATTTATTTAGTTGATTTTCTTTGATCCCATTTAAGTTAATTAAACAACTTTTATTCTTCTTGGGTAAATTCAAATTATTTTCCCTGATTTAATTAATCAATTCTAATAGGGATTTGTCTTTATTCAAATAGAAATAGAATTTGGTTAATGCCACTTTATTTTATTTGGAAAATTCTTTATCCATTTATTTTATTTGGATTTGGATTATATTCATTCCATTTGCTTATGGATTAGGCCAAGATTTAATTTGGTCTTTAAATATTCCTCATTTAATATTTCTTTTTCTATCTTATAAAATCCATATCTTTTTATTTATAGATCCAAACTTGGTGATTCCAATTTGTATATTTTTATTCAATATTTATTTATCCTTTTAAATATATTTAGGATTATTTTCTCACCATTTGGTATGGATTTCTAGATGGGTGCTTTATTAGCTTTGGAAATTCAATTCCCTTATCTTATTAAATTCATAAGATTTTATCTATGGCTCCAAATTGAATGAAATCAATTTCTATGGTTTTATAATATTTCTATTTGTCATTCTTGATCATTTGTAAATGTTTGTTGACAAAAATTTTATATGGATCAAATCCATAGTCTTAGAGATAACTTGGAAATGATTTTATTCCATTAGGGTTTTAGGGTTTTGGTTTATTTCTCAAGTGTTTAAATTTCCAGATGCATTTATGAAGAATGCATTTCACTTGATTTGAATTTAGTTGGATTCAAACATTATTCAAAGTTTGTTCAAGATGGGATTTTAAGTTTCCATTTAGAAACAAATGTTTCTTTTCACCCTAAATTTCAACAATTAATTATTTTGTTTATTTATTTTTCACATTACAAGATTTGGAAAATCTTGGGATGTGACATGAATGGTTTATTTTTGTTGGATCTCGATAATAGTGATACACATATTCATAATGTTGATGCTAAAAGAATTAAACTTAATGATGATATATCCACATACATGTGGCACTGCCGTCTAGGTCATATTGGCATTAAACGCATGAAGAAGATCCATTCAGATGGACTTTTCGAATCACTTGATTTTGAATCATTTGATACATGTGAGCCATGTCTTATGGGCAAGATGACTAGAATGCCGTTTTCCGGTTCAATGGAATGGGCGACAGATTTATTGGAAATCATACATTCTGATGTATGTGGTCCAATGAGTGTGTCGGCGCGAGGTGGATATCGTTATTTTGTTACTTTCATGGATGATTTGAGTAGGTACGTTTATATCTACTTGATGAAACACAAGTCTGAAACCTTTGAAAAGTTCAAGGAATTTCAGAGTGAAGTGGAAAATCATCGTAATAGAAAGAACAAATTTCTACGGTCCGACCATGGAGGTGAGTATCTAAGTTACGAGTTTAGCACTCACATGAAAGAGTGTGGAATTGTTTCACAACTCATACCTGCCGGAACACTACAGCGAAATGGTGTGTCAGAACATCATAATCGTACTTTATTGGATATGGTTCGATCTATGATGTCTCTGACGGACTTGCCATTGTCATTTTGGGGTTATGCACTAGAAACTGCAGCATTCACTTTAAATTGGGCACCATCTAAATCCGTTGAAAAGACACTGTATGAATTGTGGTTTGGAAACAAACCTAAGCTGTCATTTCTTAAAGTTTGGTGATGCAATGTTTATGTGAAGAAACTTCAACCGGATAAACTCAAACCCAAAGCAGAAAAATGCGTCTTCATAGGATACCCTAAGGAAACTATTGGGTATTCCTTCTATCACAGATCCGAGGGCAAGGTTTTTGTTGCCAAGAATTTATCCTTTCTAGAGAAAGAGTTTCTCGCGAAAGGTGTGAGTAGTCGGAAGGTAGAACTCAAAGAGGTTATTGAACCTTCTCTTCAAAGTATGACGAGTAGCGCAGCACCGTAAGTCGTTCCGAAGTTGGCTTCACCAGTTGAAGAGGGAAATAATGATAATGATCATGAAACTCCATAAGAGAGTACTACCGAACCTCGCAGGTCTAGCAGGATGCGTGCAGCTCCCGAGCTATACGGAAACCCTGTCACGAATTTCATGGTTGATGAAAATGATGACCCTACGACGTATGAAGAAGCGACGATGAGCCCGGATTCCAACAAATGGTTAGAAGCCATGAAATCCGAGATGGCATCCATGTATGAAAATCAAGTTTGGAACTTGGTGGACTTACCTCATGACCGAAAGGCGATGGAGAATAAATGGATTTTCAAAAGAAAAACTGATGCTTATGGTAATGTGACCGTCTATAAAGCTCGACTTGACGCAAAGGGGTTTCGACAAATTCAAGGAGTTGACTACGATGAGACATTCTCTCCCGTAGCGATGCTAAAATCAGTTAGGATTACGTTAGCAATTGCTGCATATTTCGATTATGAGATATGGCAGATGGATGTCAAAACCGCGTTCCTCAATGGCAATATTGAAGAAGAGTTGTATATGATACAACCAAAGGGTTTTTTCGATCCTAAGGATGCTAACAAGGTGTGCAAGCTTTAGTGATCCATCTATGGATTGAAGCAAGCATCACGAAGTTGGAATCTCCTCTTTGATGAGGTGATCAAAGAGTTTGGATTTGTCCAAACTTATGGAGAAGCTTGTATTTCCAAGAAAGTGAGTGGGAGCAATGTGGCATTTTTATATTATATGTGGATGACATATTATTGATCGAAAATGATATAGATCTTTTAAATAGTGTTAAAAGTTATCTAAACAACAAATTTTCAATGAAGGACCTAGGTGAAGCATCATACATATTAGGCATAAATATCTATAGAGATAGATCTAGGCGCCTAATAGGGCTATCACAAAGTACATACCTTGATAAGATTTTAAAGAAGTTTAAAATGGACGAAAGTAAGAAGGGGTTCTTACCTATGTTGCAACACAAGACATTGAGTAAGACACAAAGTCCGGCTATGACGGAAGAAAGAGAGATAATGGACAAAGTCCCCTATGCTTCAGCCATAGGCTCTATAATGTACAACATGCTATGTACAAGACCAGATGTGGCACATGCTATTAGTTTGACTAGTAGGTACCAATCGGATCCAGGTTCAGAACACTGGATAGTGTTCATGAATATCCTTAAGTACTTGCGAAGAACTAAGGATATGTTTCTTGTATACGAAGGTGAAGAAGATCTCGTCGCTTATGTTGACGCTAGCCTTGACACCGATCCGGATGGCTCTAAGTCTCAATCCAGATACGTATTTCTCATGAATGGTGGAGCGGTTAGTTGGAGGAGTTCCAAACAACCCGTGGTGGCGGGATCAACAATGGAGGCCGAATATGTTGCTGCTTCGGAAGCGGCTCAGGAAGCAGTTTGGATGAAGGAGTTCATATCCGAACTAGGTGTGTTTGCAAGAGCGTTGGACCCAATGGTTATCTATTGTGACAACAATGGTGCCATTTCCAATGCCAAAGAACCAAGGTCTCACAAGTATTCCAAGCATATTAAGCGCTGGTTTCACTCCATCTGTGGACATGTCAAGGATGGAGATATAAAGATTTGTAAAGTACATACGGATCTAAATGTAGCAGATCCGTTGACTAAAACTCTCCATAGAGAAAAACATGATCAACACCAGAACTCCATGGGTGTTAGATTCATCACTATGTAACTAGATTATTGTCTATAGTGCAAGTGGGAGACTAAAGGGAATATGCCCTAAGAGGCAATAATGAAGTGTTTATTATGTGTATTCCGAGTATATGATAGATGTTTATTTTGCATGCTATAATTGTATTAATCCGGAAACATAATACATGTGTGTTTAATAAACAAACAGAAAGTTCCTAGTTATGCCTCTCTCATGAACTAGCTCGTTGATTAACAAGATGATCAAAGTTTCCTGATCATAAAATTGGATGTTGTTAATTACGAGATCACAACATTAGTGTAATGGTGTGATGAACATTCATCCGAAGTATAGCATTACGATCAAATTCATTGATTTTATATTGCCATAACAACTTATGAAGTGATCGTAATCCTTAGACCATGAGATCATGTCAATCACTAACACCGGAAGAGTTTCTTGATATCATCAAACGTCACACCGTAACTGGGTGATTATAAAGGTGGAT
The DNA here is from genome assembly GCA_023614405.1 of Avena insularis. Taxonomy (NCBI): domain Eukaryota; kingdom Viridiplantae; phylum Streptophyta; class Magnoliopsida; order Poales; family Poaceae; genus Avena; species Avena insularis. The sequence continues at coordinate 241,484,488 of CM042693.1, read as the reverse complement.
TCGGAACTACTAAAGTGTTATGTTGAGGCCCATGGATCGAGAGTGGAAT